>DWJN01000532.1:0-23288 GCA_018248895.1 Carystus phorcus
TGTAAGATAGTCCATTTATAGAGGAAGGCTAAAGGCTATAGAACATCACGCTAAGATGAATAGGAGAGGAGCAGCAACAGAAAATATTGCGAAAATGGCAAAATTTTGAGCTTTCCATGCGTGCGCTGATTCGGTGAAAGTGACTCAAAAATCATGTATTACAATATTGTTCCCCTCTAAAAGTTCTAAATAAAAGTCCGCGACAGCCTATGTCTAGCTTTTAAGGTTAACCCGCTATTACCATTTTTATGGTTATAAAAATAGTTCTTAAATAATAATTTATATGGCAAAACATCTTTTGCTGGTTCATCTAGTATAATATACAAATACCAGCAGTGTGCGAGGACTCCTTTTACTGAGGGTGGGTCATTGCGGGATGACATTGACAAATTGGCAGGTTTTGGTGAGCGCCATATGAGCGCCCTTGACTGATGTCAGTCTGCATCAGTAAGCATCACTATACGTAGGTATTTAACATGTACATACATATCAATACTTAAGCACAATCGTTTACAGATGATTGATGAGAGCATAGCAATAATTGATTAGTAAAATATTCTTCTTCTTCTTGGTCGTACAAGAGTGGTCGTGGTCTTTTCTCAGTCGGGTTCTGTGTCACCGCCTTCCTCACGATGCATCGCCATGTCGATCTTACTGAGTGAAATATTACTGAAACTTAAATATGACATCAGAAAAAGTGAGCAGTTTTAGTGCTCGTGGTGCACTCAGATGTCGCTTTGGTTCAATACCATACACCTTTATCTCT
Organism: Carystus phorcus; assembly: GCA_018248895.1. Lineage (NCBI taxonomy): Eukaryota > Metazoa > Arthropoda > Insecta > Lepidoptera > Hesperiidae > Carystus > Carystus phorcus. Next base: position 767 of record DWJN01000532.1, read on the forward strand.
ACAAACTCGTGTATGTCATCAATCTTTCTTCCGAAACCTTCTAGAATATTTCTAGGTGTTTCTGTTACTATGCAAGAAAGCCTATCCTAGCCTACAAGAGTCTCTCTCTTCCTCAGTTAATTCTTCTTCACCGGCAACGCAAATATATTTTGTGTTACTTAGGTCCATGGGCGACGGTGACCACTTATCATCACGAGGCTGGTGTACTAGTTTGTCAGTTAGTTATATGAAAAAAAAGATTGAGGTTGTTATCTTGGTTTGTATTCAATATGAGTGTATCGCCTTGTACATATGTAAAACCTTGAAACGTTACCGCTGTAAACTGACATTAAATTGTAGTTCTTATATACGAGTATATATCTATATCCATAAAGGACAATTATACAAATAAACATTACCTTGAAATGAAACGATAGAAGTTAGAGCTCGGACTTTTCTGAAGGTTTTAGAATGAAAATTTCGATCGCACACATGATTGATATATGTATATACTGACTTTTCTTTAAATTTGTTTTAGTAATATTCAAGCAACGCGCGCCGGGTATAGCTAGTACATAATATTTTTTTCGAGATCGACATGGCGACATGGCGATGCATCGTGAGGAAGGCGGTGACACAGAACCCGACTGAGAAATGACCACGACCACTCTGTCAAGAGTGCACGACTAAGAAGAAGAGAATATTTTTTACATGTTATGTATGTTTAAATATTTGGTTATAATGCTCTAATTTAACCAAAATCCAACTAGCACTTCAAATATGCGTGTACTTCGCAAACAAGTGTGGGCAATCGAACCCCACTCAAGGGGTTTATACCGCTTTGAAACCATGTGGCTATTTTTTTATTCTTAAAGCACCTTAAACGATGAGCAAAAAACATCGCACATGTTGAAAATAAGTGATGACGCAGAAAGCTTGTTACCGAAAGTGTTTTTAATTTAACCTCGTTAAGGTTCAAACGGAAGTCCAAATGTTTAAGATAGTTTCGTAATGACTTCAATACAATGTGTGTAACAACATAAAAATATTTTTTAAAGGTTAAGATTTCAAAGATCTTTTGTATCAATACGGAAGTTTTAGTAAAAGAGTAAATTATTCGTTAGATTTGATAATTGAAGTGGTAACAAACCGAAAGTAACGATTGTTAAAAACAAAGTACTAAAATGAAGTGAAATGGGATGAATTTCATACAATGGTCTCTATGTGATGCAAATCGTTAAGTTTGACATGAAAAAAATTGCACTATTCGTTCGGATGCCAACAGTAATGAAAACTAGAAATAACATAATTATTTTTTACTTAATTTGTTTGCACACGTGAAAAAAAAAATTATAGACACAACATAAAGTAAGGATTATTTCTTCCAGCAAACCTGGGACTGAGAAACTTAAAATGAGCTTAAAAAAGAACCTAATTTCCCTTGAAATTCCTTCAAATATTTCACTCATACTTTTGTTTGCGTCAGGCACGCCCGGATTGATATGTTAATTTCCGTATCGTGACGGATCAAATACTGCGGTCGACGTGATTTCAGGCATTTAATTATAATTTCACATGGTTCAGGTAGCGGCTGTCATAACGTTGCTAAAATCAATCGAAACCAAATACCTCTCATAATTTTGTGATACCTGATCATGTTACTGCATATGTGTAATACTTCGCTTTAGCGACCAAGCCCTTTAATTATGATTAAAAAAAAAAAAAAAAGTGTAATACTTGTACAGCTAGCTTTTATTGTTACCAAATATTTTACCTGTCTAAACATCGGATTTATGGATAATAGGAAACTTCGAAATCTCGTATGAACTCCCGGTCTCTACTTCCTTTCGCCTTATCCTGGCCAAAAGTTTTATTAAACGTCCAAAATATCATAATCTGACTTATTAACCTCAAGAGTTGTGATAAGTGTATTACACCATTAGGCCAATTATAAAGATTTAACCTTTATTATTTTTTGTACCTATTAAAAAAACAATGTTTTTTCGACGTTATGGGAGATGACGAAAGAAAGCGGAATCGTGACATCTGTTGCCGCTCTCGAATTGCAAAGAAACCACGGCTTTCTACTCAAATTATTGTAACCGATGTAATGCAGTTATTATTTTGAACGCTTACCCAATTCAGAGACAGTTAATCTAGTATCTGTTGGCCATCAAATTTATTTTCGTTGCCAAAATTATAGCCTTAACGTGCAGATAAGGAAATGAAGTTTATTTTTTTACGAAATATATTCTTTAAATATTCTTCGTAGGTTTGAATTCATTTCTAGTTGCGAGGCTAGAAGGTTCGGGAATAATAAACAAGCACCTGAATCAATGATGCAATTCGATAGCTTTTTATTTGTTTTGTTTCTCTTAATTGTTTCTTTTTTTTGTATGTACTGCGCCTTCCTGTTCTTCATCACAGTAAAGGAACATTTTATTTAGCATTGATATTATTACAGAATCTTCAATTAATACAAATTCATCAATTTCAATAACAACCAATAATTATCATAAAACACCGATTTACGGTAAACATTGAATTATATAATCAGAAGTTGTAAATTAAAATAGTAAAGAAATCACCACAATTTTTTTAAATAAATCACAATACGATTTTGTAATTCATCCAGCATTCCAAATCACAGAACACTATTACTCCTTACGGAGAAGAATGCCCACTCCATACAAAAAAATCGCTTTAAGGATTCGCCATCTAGTGACGTGCCCCCTCAAACTTTATATAGGTATAATATTAAATGAGCGGGAAATTCAAAAGGTACGATAGATTTATGTAAAATGACTGAAATTTAAACATAACTGTAGGTTTTTGCATGGGGCTGTAGGTTTTCAAAAGGCAGTATTAAGCAATATAAATTACTATTAGCATTACGACCTAAAGCTCAGCTTAATTAAAAAACTTTTTTTATATACGTTCTGTCTCCTATTCAAAGCCAAATACGTAGAATACTAATAAGATTTATATACTGAACCAAAATCCAAAGCAAACAGACGTACGAACATAACATTTAATATAAATGTAGGAAGACGAAGACTACTATTTTCACTCGCATATTACGACATAATGGCCAGCGAAGGGTACTTACTTTAAATCCGTTTCAGACCTTAAATTGTTACACGCTTCTGTTGTTCAACGTGAATGTTTGCTTAGCTTATATTTCTAGAACGGTACGTTAATACTCACGTTTGAGTTAAACTAACTAAACACGAATAACATTTCACTTGCAGTAAACTAAAATACGACTTGAATTACGATTAATATAGCATTTACTTCTATTAGTTTTAATGACTCGTCCCACCGTACACTGTTAAGCTATGGAAATAATTTCAATGTTAATTATTTATAATGTTATAAGTACGAAACTATAGAGTTTGGAATGGATTTGGATTCAATTCAGCATATATTAAAGTTCGAAATAGCACACAGACTACTTTGTAAGTTGTGTAATAGTTACGTACTGTAGATCATGGTACAGGTATCAACACTCAATAATAATGGTTAAATATGATTTATATTCTATTATGATCCTGCAGCTAAAATGTTCTTCTGATGAAGCAAAACCCCTACTTTTAATAGCTCGGGTATCAAACTCGTTGTAATTTTAATTTTATTTTCTGAAAACATTCTTTCGCGAGCAAAGTCCCGAGCCAAAAATCAGTTTGTATATATATATCTATACAAATAAATTTCAGAAAAACACTCTCAAACTTACTTATCTGAGTTTGTATGATATTTTTTAGATTTATGAAACCTGCCAATCCACACGTAGCGTGAAAAAATCATGGCCTTTTACCTCCTATATTGTGAGAGAAGATCTGAGCCCTTTGAAATTTTGATATTTATGACAATAATGATGGATGATGATGATAAATACGTACCGTAACGCTTAAGGGTTTATACGTATCTACTAGTCTTATTTGCATCCAGAACAGCGTTTGATTTCCTTTTATATGCTATGGCCTTAGTGCAAACTTCATTTTTTTATACCTGGAAAAACAGACTTGAAAAATATTAACTATTAACAACTTAAACATAGTATCCAAATTCATGTTAATATCAGAGTAATTCTCCTATTCGTTTTATTTTAGTTTTCGTATGCAAAATATTTATTCTAGTGGCCACAGCTGGATTTTATAAAGTCGACACCGACTGGGTAATATAAATGAGAAGAATCTTGCAAAGTCTCACCTCTAACATTGTATTTTTACGAGATGATCGTAAAGACAAAAAGAAGCCGTCTTCACTTGCCGCCAGAGATTGCAGTCTGTTGTAAGTTAAGAGATGCTTTTATGAAATCATATAATTATATAAAAAAAATATGCTTTGCTTATTACATTTTCCTGGAACGTTTTCTAACCTAATCTGATCTTAAACCTGTTGACAAAATTTGTATATAAAATAAACGATACTCGCTTGAAGCTGTGTATAATATATATCTTTTAAGCTTAAATAAATATATTACTGCACCTACGTCCACTTTCCTTATAGATGAATCTGCTACGCCATACTACGAAGCACCCCGATGCTAGTTAAAAACTTACTTTTAAACAGTTTCAAAACTATGATATTAAATCTCTCGTCAGTAATTTTATTCTTATGTTAAGAATTTTCAGAAAAGAAAGAAGATGTTGAGAAAGAAGATGTTAGTTTGATTAAGTCTAAAAGCGTGTCCTTTTTTTAACTATAATTCTTGTAATCAATCAATAAACAGGCGAGCACCTTGATTGCAAATGGCCACCGTTACCCATCAACAACAATAATACAGCAGACTTCACGACGCGTTGTCGACGAAACATGAGCGACGGATCCGTTTTTATCCAATTATCTTATCGTACCACTATTGTAGTATCAATATCCATTTTCTTTGAATGTCGAGTTACATACCTAAAAACTTACTTCTTTCGCGATGGGAATTGGGACGGCGAAAAAACACTTCGCGTCATAATAAACATTTTATTCTCACGCCTCCGAAAATACGTATAAGTTGTTGTGTCTGTATAATAATAGCTACCACCTAAAATTACTGTTCTTACGTTAAATAATAATTCGGTTTTTATAGGCAGGAAATTTAGGAATTGAAACTTAAATCAAACATAACTAGATTTTTACATACGAAAATCGTTGAGAAATACATAAGTTTTTAATCTGATAGTTATTCTCTTTCATTTTTTCTTTTCTTTCTTGGCCAACGCATTAGTGACCTTATTATGATGTGACTCGTCCGATTCTTTGCCGGCTAGGTACATAAAAAAAATGTACGAATTTTCCTGTATATCAAGCTTTTGTACGGAAAGCTCGGGAACATGAACGACCCGACGAAACGCAATGGATGAATATTTGCGCATTTCGGTCGTCGGGCCGACCGGGCCAGCGACTGCCAGACCGAGCGCGCCACGATACGACCGATACACCGATACCATCTCGCCATTCGTCTCGATATCCCCGAGCGCGCAACACGTGTCGCGTACGCTTCAAAAAGCGAAACTTCACTCGTAACGTTCGTATAGTAATCGATGTGGTGTTTTTGAACGATAAGTTTTTAGTTCGCCAATACTTTCATTTTATTTTAACGCGGACAGTTTTACTTTGTGTTGTTTACTTTTGTGCTGTGACTTTGCACTTTGGAGGTATTCGGTTTATTTTCAATACGGCCCTCTGTTTACGGTGAGTACGTGTTGAATTTCAATTTATATATGTAAGAGTCCAGCTGATATTTATGCGAACGAGAAGAGATCGCGGCATGAACTGCATCGGCGACCGAAGGCCGTGCGTTTTGTTGCAATCTAATCGGTTTCTATGCCATTACAATTCGCTCTAGGCCCAAAAGCCTAGTTATCCAAAGTTTGTGCTAATTGACCAACTGACTAATTACCATCATAATCGATTTCTTAGTTGTTCGGTTCGGCAACGCACATAATACGACAATAATGTTATCATTAAATTGTAAGGTCTCAGAAATCGTTAACAATAAGTACGTATCTACCTGCCAGTAAACATTACAATGATTATACTATTATTACTTAACTACCAGAAATAAAAAACAGGGAATATTCAAGTAGATAAAATTTAACAATATATAGAACTAGATTAATAAAACATATTTCCAAAAACAACATAATTTTGACAAGGTAGCGTGCGTTGAACTCTTTTCTAGGCTTTTCCTCAAGCTTCATTCACAGCGCCAAAGTATCAAAATAGCCAATTCCCCATTAATGTGTGCGGAGTGCATATTTAACATAATTCGTTTTGAATCAGTTTGTACAAAGAGCAGCTTATGTTTTCCTTTGATAACGGTAACTCCGCAAACAGTCGTCCGCGATAGATTACATAGCGAACAGTAAATATTATGACTACTGCATTATGTTTGTTAGCACTGCCCAGTGCCGCTGCCCATCCACAGGTTCCTTGGCCCTTTTAAAGTAAATTGTATGTCCATTCTAGTTACTTTGTTGCTTAGTATAATCCATAAATCATAAAATGACTAAGAGTTGTTTAAGAGAATTTTCATTGATTTTATTGACCTGCTTTTATTGATAAGTATAATTTAGTGTTAAAGAATAGGAGGGTATATTACGCGTGTACTTATGCGTATGCTTTGTGGCTCCTTGTGTGATTATCGTAGTCCATACCTTGCAAATGAACTGGTCTTCTCTCAATGTGAGGTCTTCCCAAGTGCTACTCCAAGTGCATTCAGATGTCCCAACGTTTTCCATCAAATTCATCAACATATAATTTTATTACATGCCTCAAATAATTTTCAACAATAATAAATTTTAAACCAAGACCACTAAAAGAAGAAGTAATTCCAGTTTTGGCTAAGAGTATTGCTGAGATAGAATTAAAAAAGATAACCTTCTTAGGTTCTAAAATAGCAGTACCTTGTTATCAAATTTAGCATTTCTTCTCCCTATATATATAGTGGAATATAATTATGATAATCTTTGGTACCAAAAATTACAATGTTCTAAATATCGCGAATGTAAATAGAAATTACTTACTAACCATTCGTAGTGAGCGCTAGACCGGAAAAGAACTAATTTATAGATTTACTACGAGCGGTATCATCAACATTTCAAGACTAAAGAAAATATGAGTTTTCACAAATTCTTACAATCGCATATTCTCCTAAACTTATTACTATAGTTATTATCATCCTTAACAATTATATTATTACGAAATGATAACAAAAAGTATAAACTCACAGCAGCCACTCGCATTCTAATATGACCTCAATCAAATTGACCTATTACAAGCGTGTTATAATTATAAATATTGTAGTATACATTATTAGTGCGTTAAGTGCTACTGGTTGGATTAAAGTCCAGTGCGGTATTTCTTAAGTCTTATTATTAATCTTATTATTCAATATCACTTTGGATAATATTCGAAGGAAATTTAGAAAAGTTGTTAGCTTAAGACTACTTATGTGTTTTACTTCTTTCTCCGATTCCAATTGGTTAATTTCTAAATTGGTGATTATGACTCCTAATACTAGTGTTGCCAGACCCAGTGAGTCACATATCGAAACATACCTAATGTTAAAATAGTTATGAATACCGGTTTTCAAATTGGGACAGTGGCAAAAACGTTTAAAATTAATTAATATTCAAAATTATTGATGAAAACATTAAAGAAAGAACCAATAAAAAGTTATAACTACATTTTTTTTCCTATTAAAATTCTCGAAGTAATTACTAATGAAGGACATGAATGAAAAATTGGAAAAACGGTTTCCTGAAAAGTAAATTGTGATGTATCAGCAGACTTTTCAATATAGAAGAAAAGCCACTTGGTAACAGTAATTGGTATGATTGATAAAGAAAATATATCTTTAAGCAGATGCCAAAATCTCTAGTCTATTAAATAGAAAAGATTTAGGACTATTGCTTGTAACCAACAACAAATCTTAAAGATATCTCGTGGGGTCAAGAACTCAATAAGACTTATACATTATTATGGAATTACAGGAATACTTTCCTATTAAATGGCCCTTAGCAACCTTCCATTGCTTAAGAAGCTCTAAATCGTGTCACTTGATAATTTTTTACTTAAATGACATGAAACCGGTAGTTACAGGCAATTGAACGAGCAGACATTTTCTAATGTTCCTTCATTTACTGACCTACAATTAAACTATTCATTACACTGATCACAAACACATTATGTGGCAATCATACATAATACATTTAATAGCTGATAAGTGGCATCGCGCATCTTAATCGAACTAATGAGACAAAGATCAGTTCTTCCTGGTAATTGTTTGTAAACCGCAAGAAATGAAAATACGTATTATGTTTGTTTTTTTACTGCTTCGATAATCAATTTAATCAATTTGTTATAGTTACAGTTTGTGATTATCAAGGTTTCTCAAATTGCGTATTAACTGCGTGCACGCCAATGTACTGTATAACTGTATCTAAGTAAAATTTCTTAAGTTCAAACTTAATGACTTCTTTATTGTGATACTAAATGCTCACTTCATTTATTAATGCCATTGTTATGCGAACCACGCAATAGATCGGTTTGCACTGAAAACCAGCAGTTGTTACACACTAGTACATGAATGCTGCCGTTTTTCGTGATATTACTTTTTGCATCTTTTATGTGGGTCACTTTTTTGTAATGTTTAATTGTTACGAAAATGTAGTTCTTTTCTTAGAAAATCTATTACAAAAATATTGGGAGCAACATAAGCGCGTATGTTTTTTTCTCTTATTGTCTAACTGACGACCGACCTGATGACCCACGTGGCGTAATGGTCACCACGCTGGAGCGCCATTCGAAGGGTCCCGGGTTCGATTCCCAGGGAGACCAAAATGTAAATGATGAGTTTATATTTCTGTTTTCGGTCTGGGTATGTGTATGTCTTTCTGTGCTGTCCATGGCACCCACGACACGGGGTATCCTAATATGGAGCTTTGTGTGTGTGACGTTATTTATTGTCTAACTCTTAACGGAGTGCAGTTTCTTCATTATAGTTACATTCGCTGATAATTCGCAAAGCTAATGAATGCCGTGATTAATATTAACACATGTAACACTTCAAATAGTTAATATCAATTTAACACTATCTTCCTAAAACATATTTCCTCTGAGCAAACGATTTAATTTATAACGTTTGTAAATGTAAATTAAAATGATTACTTTACTACATTTAACACGCCTTACGTTAGGATTGAATATACATATATGTAATAAAATGCAAATGACTCCCAAAACTGACAATCACTTAACCGTATAATTACGTGCGTGCGAATAGAATGTGAATATTCATCTATTTGAAGTATTAATTATACGGCTTTAATATAACTAATCAGTATTATGCGGTTACAGATGGTTAATTGCAACAATGATATCAGTAATACTGTTGACATTAGCGATGCATTGCCGGCCGAAATACAAGCGGTTCTTAACTACCACAGAACTCTAGATTAGACAAATCATTTAGACACTATTAAAGTATGGGCCTGCTCATCAAAGTGTTGCACAAACTGGAGAGATTGGCTTGGAGTCAAGGATGTATGAAGTCTTAATAAACTAATAACTAACTAATTTACTTCAAAATTTGTTAGACCATTATTATTAGTAGGAGACCCGGCCAACTTTGTTTCGCCCAAATCAATGAATGATTGACATAAATTGACATAACTTATTTACTTGTTAACCGATTTAAACGAAAAAAAAGCACTAAATGTTATTAGTAAAGCCTATTACAATAAAATCTGAAAACTGAATTCAAATCGGATAATACGTTTCTGAGATTAGCGTGCACAAAGACATAGACATACAGACAAACAGACAAAATGACAAAAACAATCTTTTGGGTTCTCTTGCGTATATGAATGTTTAAGTATTTGCCATGTACAGACGGCGATCAGTTAGTTTTATTACATGTATAGAAGATATAACAAATATATATAACTAGTAGTTACACTAAATTAAACGAGACAAAACTTCAATATACGTGTATCTATAGAGCTAACTTTCGTTATAAGTAGTACTGGGACTATTTTGTGTTTATTCGTTCCAGAACAACATAGAATATGTCTCGGCTAAATATTACGTTAAAGTTTAATGTGTAACAAGGCGTGGTACAAGCCCTTCACTTCCTACCTAAGTAACAATAATATAATTACGCGTGCAGGTGTTAGGGGTGGGACTCGAATTCGGTCAACCGAAAAGGATGCGGGCGATATAAAGAAATACGGTCCTTGTAAGCTAACCTTTAGTAAAGTATTTTTAGAGTCTGTTTTTAAATTATACAATATATTGATATATTAATAATGATGGAATAAGATGTAACCGTTCCAAATAGTCACGATATTATTTATTAATTATTATGTATTAATTAGTGAAAGAAGGATTAAGGCATATTTTATATTGTAAATCTACAAAGTTTGTTGAGTAAAATACAAAACTATTAAACACGTCGATCTCGTCATTTATAAGTCCATACACACACAAATTGTGTTAACAATAACCATGAATATAAGAAGATAGAATGTTAAGTATAAATAAATATTTAACTTTAATATAATTACATTGTAATATGAAATATTATTAAATACCCAAATTCATTTGATTGCAATTTAATGTCATTACTAATTCAGTATTAGGTAATAACACAAAAATATATTGTTTTTATTTTGAGAGTACAACATATACTCGATTCTATACAGTGTCTGTAAAGTTTCAACTCAAAATAAACTATAATCCGATGCGCACAATATATTATTTTAAAGTATTTACGAGTATTGAACATTTTCTCACCCTATAAATTCTGAAGCTTTCACTTCACTTGTTGAAGTAATTGCAAGGGTATGAAACGGGCTTCAACCAGCCAACTAACGGCCAATAATTTCGAATCACACACATATTAATAGTGTTGCAATGCACATATTTTCATAAGTATTTATGTATGTGTACGAGTGATATGTTTTGGCAATCATGCCCACACATGATCGGCTGTAATGGCCAAAGCAGAAGTACAAGTTAAACCATCTGTCTAAGCCCCAAATGTCGACATTTATAGGTCATAAACTTTGTACAAGGTAACAAGTAAACTCCGCCGAAGCAGAAGCAGGGTGATGCAGCATGCCCTTTACGACGATGACGAAATAATTTATAATGTTTGGGATGTCAATGTGTGCCTCAAAATGTGATGACTGACATAAATCATCGATTTATAACTTGTTATCCCATATTATGTCACATTCGTCATGTTTTCGAATTTCGTCATAAACGTGTACAATTCTCTGCAGCTTGACGTCATCAGCCAATGAAAACTTTAAGTTTATATTGAACTGTATTAAGAAAATTATAAGCAATTCTATTTTTTGTGTACTTCATGTTGTTATAATAGGTACATATTTACCCTCAAGAAGGTCCATAAAACTTGCAAATGCGGGTATGTGGGAAAATTTAGTAGGAACAAAAGTGCGGGCTTTAGACTGTACAATTATATTTTTTTGTATATTTAATAAGTCTACAACGAGATGTACATATTATAAATGACAAAAGCATTAAAATTTTTAAACGACCTACCCGTAAATATTTAGACGATTTTTATAACAAAACTTATTTTTTAAACAACGATTAGTTATTAACAGCCTTTAATCAATTAATTCTGAAGCTTAATAGAAAATGTTACACACCTCCTTACTATGCTTTGAATAACACTCCTCGATAAATTCCAAACTCGATTTATTTTATCAGACGTATGTACATGTGTAAACTTGGACGAGCTTTGGATATCAGGCACGAAGTTGCAAACGAGAAGAGTTTGTTTCGTTACAATATTACTAATTTCAAATTAATAGACAATTTTGAATTAAATTGCTTTGAGGTCGTGCTCAAATGTACTGGTAGGTATTACAAGTAGGCGTTCCGTTTAGCACGATTATTGACAATAGTATGTACGGAGTGTACGGTCGCGTTCGTGCCGACCGCGCATGATCACGGATTATGTTACAAAAACTAGGTAAATGAATACAATCTTTATAACGCAGTTTGTATTAAATATTACGGCACCTAAACGGAAATTCCCATGAGTATCTACTTATTGTTAGCAATTTTAAAAAATCGTGTGTGATAAATGCAGATAGAAATATAAATATACGTGGGGTATTGGGTTAATACACTAAAAAACAAAATAATAAACTTATATACTAATTTAATGCAAAACTGTACTTTTCATTATAGCAATTCTAAAACTAGTGATGTATTGTGATTGTAATTCAATCAGTAGTCATGTGACAACGAACAACAATTACGTCACTCATTCAACTCGTCTCTTTATTTTGCCTGTTGTTATACACAAACATATTTACGGTTGCCAAATTTAGTAGTTTAATAATAAGTGTAAAAGAACCCGTGACAATCTGTAACGAAATGTTAATCCTAAAACGTTTTATAAAACGCGAATTTTTACAAATATTTAGTTGTTTTAATAATATTCAACATCTTATTTGCTATTTAGAAACGGACACCGATATTATTTAAATTTAATATGATTAAAATTAATGACCCAATCAATAATTACAGTACAAAAATCGCGATCGCATTGACATTGGCACTTGAGCCGGCGGCGATACAAACCGGTAACATTTGTAATCATTGCTTGATTGAATTATAAATCATTATGAACAAATTCTGCCCAAATCAATGTCACTACCATTTCACTATCAAATACTGTCACTGATTACTATTTATTAAGAGGTGCGGCAATATGCACCGCTTCTAATTGAGATTTTTACGAATTACTAATAAATAAGATACTTTCACTAGAGATGAACAAAACAGTTAATGACATATGTAAATATAAAATTACATTCACACACCATGAGAGAGATCAGAAAACCTTTAATAACTTATGTGTAGGGAATTTACCCAATCTTAAATATTTTAGATTTAATTTTACAAATTCAAATTAATTTATTTGCTCAAAATGGGTACACTACTAATGTTACAAGTATGCCATAATTTACCTATTAAAGCATGCAAACTTACTTCTTATTATTCCACATTTTTTCGTAATATTACAAATTCTAGTTAAGTTTAAAACGGATTTAAAAATATTTTATTCCCCAATCATTACATTAAATAAAGAATATATATTCACAGCCATCTGTGACTTTTTCTTAAAGTTAATAATATAAACTAAGTACTTTTAATTCAGAACACCACAAGCAAATGACTTTAGTTCCGCTTTCTTAATTTTGTATTATTTCAATTGTTTCGGCGCTAATAAAAGAAGTGCGTGACGCAAATTATAAAGATAACTTGATTATCAACCGCTAGCCTCATTAAAGAATAGATAGATAGATAAACTCTTTTTGTAAACTGCAAATGGACAAAAACAATTGATTGCAATTTCATAGAACAAATTTTCCTGAAATGTAGAAAAATAACTTTTGAAACATAATTGAATACTGAAGGGTTTGCGAATGTCTGAGCATATTATCCACATACCTTTTATTCGTCGTTCGATTCGTCGACTAGTTTCCAATCTTTTACCTTAGATAAGTTAGTTAATGACGACCCCCGTGGCGTAATGGTTACCACGCCGAACCGGGGCGGCGTCGCTCGAAGGGTCCTTGGTTCGATTCCCAGCGAGACCGAATATTGAATGATGAATTTAAATTTCTGTTCTCGGGTGTGTGTGTAAAGTTTTTCTGTGTTGTCTATAGCACCCACTACACAGAGTATCCTATTGGGGCTATGAGTGTGTGGCGTTATTTATAAAAAAAAAATGCTTGACGTCAACCGACCTGATAGTAAGTGGTGAAGATGTCTTCTCGAGTCCTTCATCTAGCTTTCCCTACAAGAGCTCGCTTGCGACTTCTCTTGAATAGTCATAAATTGATATGTTTGATAGATAATCATTTTTACTTTTTCCTTCTTTACCAAATGTACCATTTAGGTTATATTTATCTTTTTATTATTCCATTTTTTAAGAGCAACGAAATACATTTCGAAGATTAAAAACAAATAGAAAACGATATACGTTTGAATTATTCACATCACTTTAATTAGGGATTTTGCTGTAATCGACTGATGATTACGGCAAAATAGCAATCACGCATTTCGCATTACATCGTACACAGTACAATTGTATACAAATAGAAACGGACGAAACAATTTCAGGAATGGTTTATTAACGATTCAAGCATTTCTGAACTATCAAACCGCGGTATAATTAATGTGTTGTTTCTACCTGCTACCTCACTATCTATCAAATCATGGTACATTGTTGTGTTGTTCATACCTGCTACCTATATACCTATCGATCACGGCACATTATTGTGTTTTTTCTACCTGCTACCTATCTACCTATCAAAACACGGTTCATTTTTGCATTGTTCTCACTTCCTACCTATCTTGATGGAACTTTTTTAATGTTTAATAATACTCCGTTTTTCTTTTCTTTCTAAAACTACTAGGCGAGGTCTTTAATGATAAGACCACTTGCTACCATACGCCCCGTCTACTCTTTCACCAGCCATTAACATAAACGGTACAGCCTTTTAAACAGGGCGTACCATGCAGCACTTTTAAAATAATTATGGTCTGGTATAAATTATTATGACAGAGCTCTCGCTGGCAGAAACGACAGATTATGTGTTATTTCAGTGTTTTAAATGAAATAATTTCATATCTATTACTAGCTCTTGCTGTAGCGCTTACTCAGCGAAATGTAATGACATCAAAATTTAAGGCTAACATCTTATATATACAGCATAAAGGATCTTGTAGATTTGGCACTAAGTCTGTCTGTTGAACTGAGGATATAATTCTCGATCAGTATAGAAATTTATACAACATATAATTAATTTTCAATTCTGATTATCCATGATATGTGCGATACAAGGAATCTTATAAGTAACGCCAATGTTAAAGCTCAAGAATATTAGTAAATAAACCAAGTTTAAGTCACAATATTTGGCATTTTATTCAGTTATAAATAGTATTAATAACATGGATTTGAATCTATTGTATACTAAAAAATTCTACCGTATCACCGTCTAAGTCGCTAGTTTAAACTTCATTTCAGCCGTGTTAGAAAAACGAAATTACTTTCCCACAGAAATAAATAAATAACGTGTATACCTAGATTTGTTTCGCGGGAGCGTTAAAGACTTTTTAAAAAAATACAAAGTTTTAATTACGATAATTATGTCGTATTTATTCGACGGTTTACAATCGACTGACTTAATATTAGTTTTAATTTTAAGACCAACTCTTCATCGGCTGATGCAACTGCATGCATTTCCCGAAATGCATCGTCAGGACTCTTTATGTTGTTATTCTAAAGATAGAATGGGAGGTCGACGCTGGTGGTATAACTCTTCCCTCCGCAAGTTCGAGATTATCCTGGGTGGGATTATCTCGGACATTCCCTGATGTATACAATTTCATAATTTTATCTTTAAACATTAAAAGAACAATTAATACTAAAATACAAATAGTTATAATAGCACAAAATACAATCAATCCTATGTTAACACTTTCACTGCGATAGTTTTCACGTACACTGATATCTTCGTATCTATCCTTTTGTAGTAAGTAGTTCAGGATCCGAATATCAGAAAGATCAATTCCATCAAGTTTAACAGGTTTCCTCTGGTTATCAGTTGGACTCGCTAGGATCTTGGGTAAGTTAACAACAGGAACACTCGTGTAAATTACATCTTTTCCTTGACTTTGGTGTTTCTTTAAAATGAAGTCTTTTATCTCCACTCGGCAATCATCATCGGAAGTTAAGAGGTAAGTTCCTTGGATCGTGTCTTGTGTAACATCATTTTCGCAGTAATGGGTGAGCAAGGTCTCCATTTTTGCGTAGACTATCCAACGACTAGGTTGTACAAGGTCTACTTTTAGATCTTCAAGGATAACCGGAACAGGGTGGCAGGTTGAGGTATTTGTGGTGAACGTCATAAGTGCGGTAATACAATCATCCCTGATTAGTGGTGAAGTATCTTTCTCGTAGCACAGGAATCGACCTTCATCAATTTCGTGGCATGGACGGGAGAGCGGTTTGGTTTTCAACCCTTTCACGAGGACATATGGATATTTGGGTAAGATAAGGTAAGTAATATCATTACTTTTATTAAGGATGGGCAAGGGAATTAATTTATAATAGTTATAAATGTCATTGGTTACCAAAGGAATATGCATAATTAATTTTATCTGATTTTGTTTTATATAAGCTTTTATCTCTATACTCTGCTCTATTTTTACAAGATTTTCAATATTAACTGGGAACGCTAATTTTTCAGTTGTTTCAATCATTTCAAATAATGATATTAATTCATCTGTATCTATAAATGACCCATGTAACATATTAATCTTCGCAAATGTAATTGCCGTTTCAACTTCATTCAGTCTCAAGTAGAGTGTTTGAAAATTATGGATAAAGATATTATAAAGGTTTATTAATTTATTACTAATTTGGAATAGTTTAGATTCGTCTAAGTTCTGGTAAATATCTCTTATACTCTCATCAATCTGAACGAAGCTGTTTTTTGTAGAATTGGCAATTTTTGTAAGCGAACTCAACATTTCAGAAATAATAGTAACCTTTCTGGTTAATGAATTTTGTTTAGAATTAACATCGCGAATTAACTTTTCATACATCACAGCATCATCATTGTCAAGGTTACCTGTTATCGTCTTAATTATTGTACCTAGAGGATTTAATAAGCCGCGTTTTACTTTTATTGATGGAATTAATTGTCGATATCTTTCAACTGTGATATTCAAAATGAAATCCGCCTGTGATTCGACCTCGATGAAATCTAAATCGAATGTTTTTACGTTATAACAATTTTTGATTTGTTGTTTTAGTGTAACATATCTATTTACGTTTAATTCTAACTCTTCTAACATAATTCTTAAATCTAATATCTTAATGACAGTCCAACTGTCATAGCTAATTACAGCTTGACCTTCTTTCACAGGTAGAAGTCCTGGATTCTTTTCAATCTGCTGCAGAAGAAGGGCCTGGCTTCGGATCGTAAGGATCATCAGCAGAACAAACCTGTGGAGGACGTCTAATATCTTTAATAGGAATTTTAGTTTGACGGTTCCGGGTTATTACTGGTACGATATTTCTCTCTATCGTTCCAGAGACTTGGGCTTTTTGATACCGAGGTTTGTCCTTACTACGTCGGTTGTTAACACCTTTTATAAAGACAGTATCACCTACATCTATGTCAAATTCTTTCTCTCCACCCCGTCTATCTATTACCATTTCCTTATTACTAATAATCTTATCAGTTAAATATTTGTATAGATGTTTTGTTCTTTTAACGTGTTCGTTAACCAGTTGTTGAGTGTAGTGTTTTGTAAAGTCCGTGTGAAAGATGTTATTAGTTTCTGTATGACCGAAAACTACTTCGAATGGAGTTAGACCTATAGTCGAATGGACGGTATGATTGTATGCCATTATAGCATACGTCATAACAGATGCAGCATCTGTGACTTTACGTTCATATTTTGCAATTCTATATATTTCTATGATAGTAGAGTGAAATCTCTCGACTATACCCATAGAGTTAGGATTATGAGCTGTTCCAATATGAAGTTCAATTTTATGAAATGATAACATTTCTCTAAGAAGGGTATTGTTGAATTCTGCCCCAGGATCAGCACTGATCCTAGCAGGGGTTCCATACATCGAGAAGTATTTAATAAGCGCTCTTACTACTTCTGGAGCTGATTTTGTACTGATTTCCAACGCTTGTCCTAACTTACTGAAGGCATCCACTATTGTCAGATACTGTTTACCGTCTATTGAAAATGTATCGATAAAAAGTTCCTGAAATGGTTTAACTTGGGTTCGTGACAATTGCAATTCCGGTCTAAATGGTCTACGGTCATATTTCATTTTTTTACAGACTTCGCACGAATTTATAACACTGGATACTGTTTGGTCCATATTTTCCCAAAAATAAGTACGCTTAAGATGAACTAACGTTTCTTTTATTCCCCTGTGACTATTTTTTCCTTCGTGGTATTTGAGAACTGTTTCACGCTGTTCTGTTTCATTCCGTACGTACAATACTCGCTTAGTACATTCATAGAATTTTACAGTCCCTTTCTGAAAAAGTGATATTGTTGCTGCGGAGAACAGCTTACGGTGTGTGGGATCTTCGAAATAAAAGAAGTACTTAACTTTCGGTCTAGTGTAACTTTTAAGAAATCTTTTAATTAATTCAATATTATCTAATGGTAAGTATACATCTAATATTTTTTGCTTCTTTCTAGATAAATCTTTTACTATTAATTCATCTCTATTCCACGCGTGTACTATTACCTGATTGGGCTTAGTGTCAATTGCCTCTTGTAAAATGAGAATACCATCGGTATCTAAGTCTACAGCGGAATGTACTGTATCTAGAGTTCTCTCATGTTCTTCAGACGCAGTATCAGTAGTACTACCAGCAGTGTCGGTGGTACTACCTGTATGAAGAGATTGTACATCACTTGTTCTCGAAGGTAAGGAAGGTAAGGAAACATCTATAGCTGATGGTGTACGTTCACGAGAGACAAAAGGGAGAGGACTATTATTTTGATCGTTACTTAACCTGCGTATTTCGTTAGTTAAGTTTTCAATGTGACGTTGTAGGTTCTGTTCCTGTACATCTATGTTAACCTTCATAGATATATCATCTTTATCACCTAATGCATTAAGCCTAATTCTCGATAGAGCATCGGCGTTACAATTTTGTTTCCCCGCTTTATGTTTAATATCGTAGTCGAATTCTGACAGGCGAAGTTTCCATCTAGTTAATTTACTATTTGGTTCTTTAATAGAATTTACCCATGTTAGTGGCCTATGGTCCGTATATATCAAAAACTTCCTACCGTATAAATAAGGACGGAAGTGTTTTGTGGCCCATACGATAGCCAGTAACTCTTTCTCAATCGTGCTATATCTCGACTCAGCGTCATTTAGGGTACGACTAGCGTATGCTATTGGCCGGTCGCTACCAATAGGACCCTGGGAAAGCACAGCCCCGAGGGCGAAGTTTGACGCGTCCGTCGTAAGGATAAATGGTTTCGTAAAGTCCGGAAATTGTAAAATCGGTGCGTTGATAAGAAGTTCTTTACATTTTTCAAATGAGTCTATATATTCTTGTTTACTATAATCTATTTTCGCTCTCTTTTTAAGACAAGATGTAAGAGGTTGAGTCAATTTGGCAAAATCTTTAATGAACTTTCGGTAGTAGCCTACTAGTCCAAGAAAGCTTTTGATTTCGGTTGCAGTTCGAGGTAACGGAAAGTTCAAAACTGTGTTAATTTTATCATTATTAGGCAGAAGGCCATTTTTTGTAATAGTGTGACCAAGGTAAAGAACTTCTTTTCTAAGAAACTCACATTTGTCAAGTGTAACTTTCAAATTTGTTTGCCTGAGGCGATCAAAAATTAGTCGAAGTTTGTCAAGGTGTTCTTGGAGACTACTTGAATACACTATGATGTCATCAAGATATACTAAACAATGAATACCTTGAAGTCCACGCAACACATTATCCATGGCTCTCTGGAATGTGGCAGGGGCAGTTTTTAAGCCAAATGGCATCCTAGTGAATTCATAATGTCCTGTTTGTGTCGTGAATGCTGTTTTCGGTACATCGGTCTCATTAATTTCGATTTGATGATATCCACTAGCAAGATCAATTGTGCTAAAATATTGAGCTCGCCCTATTTTATCAAAAAGATCTGTGATATTGGGTAAAGGGTATTTATCATCGACTGTGATTTCATTCAGGCGACGATAATCAATTACCATCCTATATTTCTTTTGACCTGATGCATCTAACTTCTTGGGAACCAGGTGAACAGGTGCACTCCAAGGTGAGTGGGATTCTCGTATAACATTATCAGCCAAGAGTTTGTCGACTTGATTTTGTATTTCCTGGTTTACAAGAGGCGGTTGTCGGTAAGGTCGGATGTAAATTGGGTCTTCATTTGTCGTTCTAATATTATGTTTAACCTGGTTAGAGAACGTTAACGGTAATTTATCTGAATAAAATATATCACGGTATTCATGACACAAATTAAAAACAGCCTTACATTCTTCCTCATTCATGTGGTCCATACGCAACTTGTTTAAGTTCTCTTTTAAAATTTCATCAATCATAACATCATCTTTTGCAAAATTTAACTCGCATACCTCACTTTCAAATATCGTAACATCAAATGGTTCTTTAAAAGTTATTACAACCTTTTCGTTGGTTGTATTTTGCACAATTGTTTCCGCGAAATAATTTTTACATTTAACAAGAGCAGTTGGCATACGGACTCCTTGCTGAAATTGTAAATAATCTAATACCGCATCACCATGCTGTAAGTTTGTTGGTATTCTTACTCGCGTCTCTGATCGAGGTTCTAAGTTAATCTCATATGGTGGGTTGTAAATGATCGGAATACGGGTGTTATGTGTTAATAACATTTGATTGTGCATGTCTATGTTAGCTTGTAATTTTTTTAATAGATCAGATCCTATTAATCCATCATACCTACCATCAATATCGTAAATGTAAAATTTGTGCCAAAGTGCGCTTTTAAATGTTCTTAACAACGGAATAAAAATTATTTCATTGTGCATACTCTGGGCATGGGTGCTAACAACTGTAAACGGTTCTGTGTATTTATACTCACGGAAATACTGATTAACTTTATTTGGGCTTATAAAGGACCTGCTACTACCGGTATCTATGAGGAATTTCGAGTTTATTTCAGGAATATCAATGTGAGGTAGTTTCAAGATGCTATCACTATAATTTAAATGTATTATTTCACTGGGTTCTTTGAGGCCGGTTCCTGAAAATTTTCAGATTCTACAGTTTTAGAATTAACATCCTCTACAATGTCCTCTCCGTAAGTAGGAACTTGGCAGTTGTCCGTTTCGTCTACATAGTAACCATAATCGTAAACGTTAGTGTAATCAGGGGTGTATTCATCACAAGGGGGTTGTTCCATATAAAATAGCTCGTTAATCATATTTTGCCTAATAGGCGCGGTACGCATAGACACGTCAGTATCCTGAAGTTTCGGTACAGCAATTTTATTTTGATTTGGAACGCCAAATTTAAAATTTTGTTGCTGTGGAATACCAAATTTAAAGTTATTATACTGAAAAGGCGCGCGCGGCGCATTGCCCTGTCCGAAAGCATAAGAGGGCCGATCTTGTGGTACCCCGTACCTATAACCTTGGGTGAATGGACCAAATTTATTTTGTTGTTGACCAAAATTGGGCCTAAATCCAACATTTGGTGGTACACCGAAACGGAAATTATTCTGTGGCATGCCAAACCGGAAATTATTATTAGGCATTGAATTAGGAGTTGGTTTAAAATGTTGATTCAGGTGTAAAGGCTTTATCAAATTCTGAGTGTTAGATTGCAGCGGCTGAACTGAGGTTTGTTTTATTAACTTATTTTTAGCATCATATTGAAATTTAAAATTAACCTCCTCAGTAACTATGCTAAGGGCACTTTCCAGACTAGAACAACCTTTTAATCTTACAATCCTGATCAAGTCCTCAGGCAAGTTATAAAGAAAAACATTCAGAGCAGTATTGTTATATACTATCATTTTTGCTGCTTTTACACCTTCATCCATAATCCTATTTACTTTTGCAAACAATGAACTTCTAACGCCTTGTATTCTATGACAAAACTGGATGTATGATTCATGATTTTTTAATTTAAGGTTTTCTAATTCAATAGCTATACATTCCTCTGAACGAGGGTCTCCGAAATGTTGCGTAAGCAATTCTTTCAGCTCCTCGTAAGATTTAATGTTAGGACGGTCACTTAATAGAGTCGCAGCTCTACCTACCAATCTACTTGATATTACATGAAATATATACTCTTCTTGTGCCAAATTACCTGAAACTCTACTACCATTTACAACATACTGGCATTTGGATAAAAATAGATTAAGTAAATTCTCTTCCCCATCATATTTCGGGATAAGAGATAAAATTTCTTTAGGAATTGCCTTAACTTCCATGACAGATATTTTATTGTTACACAAAAGTAGTGATACTAATGAAAATTAACTATAATAATATAATAATATTGTTTACCGATTTCGTGTAAACTATTGTAGGCCTAATTAATAGGATATCATTAAATACACACACACACACTGATTTATAAATGTTATATAATCATAAATGTGCAAACAAAATCAGAAAAATAATTACGACAATTTTGTTCGTAAGGAAAGACACAGGAATGTAAAACAGGATATGAAAAGGTCTACTCACAATTTACTGCTCAGTCCCATATTCCTTATGAGTCGATTGCACCACTTTTCTTCACGCACTTCACCACTCACAAAATCTTATTTATTTGGTTTTCATTCGCCGCGTCCGCGTAAAGTCGGTTTTCGATTTTCAGAAAATTGCGGCGAATCCTACCGGCTGCGCCAGATTTGTTTCGCGGGAGCGTTAAAGACTTTTTAAAAAAATACAAAGTTTTAATTACGATAATTATGTCGTATTTAT
>DWJN01000533.1:0-23288 GCA_018248895.1 Carystus phorcus
GAGAAGAAACGGCGAAAGAAACTCCTCAGCACATCTTTAAAAAAAACAAAATCTTACGTCTAATAACAGTTATAAAACGTTGACACGACTATCTCAGATCCAGGAAAAGGTATCGGTATTCAACATCCTGAAACGTTGCCAGTCAAAAAACAGTTTAAACAAAATAATCTAAGAGTCATAATTGAATTATTGGCTGCGTCACTTCCTGCAAGTGGCCGGCGCTGCTCGACATCGTGGCCACCTCAGTGAATGGCCGCAAACCGGCCGGCGGCCTCTAAATATTTCTACTTTCCGATTTGTCGCCCTTTGTATAAATTACTGACTCGCCCCGCAAACAAAGAACGCGAATGTACACATTTCAACGTGACATGTTACTCTGCATTTGTTACTTTTGAAGCATGATTAAATTACAATCGGTATGCTGTCAAATGTTATTGTAGAGTTAAATCTTCCAAAATAGTTTGGGATATTTCATTGGTAATTAATTGTACCTATGCCTATAAGTGACGGTAATCATATATCGTGATCACTTGTCTATTCGTTAGATAGCTATCTGTAAAACACATAATATGTTCTATCAGATTTCTTGACAGATAACACGAACTTCCTCGTTTATAAAAACTCAAAAAAAAAATTCAAATCATTTATTTCATGTATGAATGACAAATACTTATATTTACCAACGCTTCAGAAAAGCGCCTTATAAAAGGAGACGACAAAAGAAACTCCTCGGCACATCTTTTAAACAATACCTATGTACATTGATTACAAACAATTTGAATTAGTGATTTAAGCAGAAGTCCTTGTTATTAATATATTTCATTACACTATAATATCATTTATCTGTAAGTCATATTTTGTAAATATTTTAAGGATAGACTCTATCGTATTCTATTAAAAAAACGTATACCAGGCGCCACACAAGATTGCTGCACCTTACGAAGGCGCTATGAGGAAGTGCCTAACCAAATTTTGTATATTTCAAGTTAGGAGCGTTTTCCCCTGAAAGAAAACGCTTATTAAAATACTTACCTAATTCGAAGCTTACGGTTGGAGATAGGCACTTCCGTTTCCCGTAGATTTAATCCATTTCAGTACTCTTTTTTACCTAAATATGTCGTGTTTCCGGTTCCTCACGGCAGATGGCGCTGAGTTTACAATTATCAGTTCCAGCGCCATTTTTCCTCATTGGCGTTCTTACTCCCGTAGAATTAACAACTGTGCAAGTGAAATAATACTGCGTAAACTCTGTGTAAAATAAGTGATAAAAAGTGAGTGACATAGTTACCACGTAAGTACAAAACATTTATTTAAAATCTGAAAATCTTTGCGCTGACATTACCTTTTAAAAATACTGGTTATTTTTAAAAAAGAAAAGAATATAAGGACAGATTAAACGAAACGTAAGTGTTTTACATTATGTTTATACTTATTTTCATGAAGTTACGTAACAATTAATGTTACGGAATAGTTTCTTTTTCGAATAAAATTGGTTTGAATATTAATATCCACTTTAAACCATTTGCGTGTTTTCAAAAATGGCAAATTAGTAATTTAGTCAAAATGGTTATATTATGTAGACTATTTAAAATCAAAGATAAACGGTTTTTTCCGTTCGGAATTAATTTTGTATACCTTATAACTACTATTCGTCCATTTTAACATATTAACTAGTAACATAATTTCTTAAACAAGTGAGTAACACACAATTATTTTCAGTATGAGTGGAAATAACATAGTCTTTGAGGAGGAGCCGTTGCCTGGACCGAGCGGCATAAATCGTAAACGGTCTCACAGCAGTAGCAGCAGCAGCTCTTCGTGCAGTTCAACGACAAGCTCGTCATCTCCAACCTCTAACCCCAAATATTCACGTCGTCACCGACAGAAGAAACATAAGAGTCAGCGTTCTAAAATAAGGAAATTAAGCAAGGAAATCCGTGAGTTACGAAACATGTTCACTAATCCGGTTTGCTATAACAATAATTGTGGAACTGATGACGAATTGGATCATGTGTCTGTGTCTTCTAAAGTAGGCAGGGACCTGTACGATAATCTTCAAGGTCCTCTCAACCCTAGCAATGTAACGAACTCTGATTTTACCTTTGAAATTGAGACAAAATTAAAGGAACCGACCATTCCTAAGACACCGGCAGTTTACCTTAAGATGTTAACGGAGGCCCAACACTTCGGAAGTCCATCTTGGTCCGAGGTTAGGTATGCGGATACCCAAAAAAATTATAACCATTCTCCTGGTTTCGTAGACCTCGAAGTAAATAGCGAGGTTGCCCAATACGATTCCTTGCCACACTTGGCAAAGGCTGATAAAGCATATGCTGCTATAACATTTGGTATTCTTCAGCAAAAAGAATCTTTACAAAACTGCATTCGTAGCTTACTGACTTGGGCTAAATCCGAGACTAATAACTTCGATAATTTTAGTGCTAAGATTGAAGAATTATTTTTAAAAGGGGATTTCCATAAAAATTCTACTGACCTTTTACAACTCGTTTGTGGCCACAGGGCCGAGGTTATAGCTTCAAGAAGGGATGCTATTATTAAACGTGTGAAAGATCCTCTTGTTAAGACTCGCCTCAATAAGATACCGCCCTCCACGACTAATATTTTTGATGCCGACACATTCTCTTCCACATTAGAGAAAGCAGGTGGAGTGCGCAAAGTATTTTGGCTTACTAAACCCGAATCTTCTTTAAGAGGATCTAAAAAATCCTACAGTCAGCTTCCGCCCTCACGGGGAAATGACTTAAAAATGCCGGTGGCATCATCGTATGATGCTCAAAATAATTACAATGTACCAGGCTCAACTAGACCTGTACATAATACTATACCACTCTCGAGGGGTGGCTATCGTAATATGGGCTATGATGCTATTTCAAACAATGTAACTGGACAAAAAGTAAAAGGTTCTTTTCAAAACCGAAGCTCGGGACTTCGGGGTTCAAAAAGAGGGGGAAGAGGAAGAGAGCCAAATGCTCTGCATGCCCAAAAAGGTAATTACAGACGATATCCACAATGACTACAAGCCATTCATAGCCGGTCAATTGAACCAATTTTACGAAAGGTGGAAGGAGATGGGAGCACCTATATTAATACTAAAATTAATCAAAGGATATCGAATCCCATTCTTTCAGAAGCCTCCACTGCTCATGCCAACAATGAACAACCCGTTTCGTACACATGTCTCCGAAGAAATGACTGCCATAATCCAAAAGATGAAAGACCAAGAGATTCTAAAGGTAGCTCCAATATCCCCCAGTTTCATTTCACCACTTTTTCTGGTACCGAAAAGCGATGGAACTTACCGTCCGATTTTCAATTTGAAAGCTCTCAACGAATTCATAAGACCCGATCGGTTTCGACTACTAAACATGCATCGAGTTCCCAATTTCCTTCAGCCACAGGACTGGATGTGCAAAATAGATCTAAGTCAAGCTTATTTTCATCTCAAAGTATCAAAAGTTCACAGGCGCTTTCTTCGGTTGATCTACAACGAAGAACTTCTGGAAATGACTTGTTTGCCATTCGGTCTAAGCTCTGCTCCCAAGACGTTTTCCATTCTCACCAATTGGGTTGCTCAACAGTTACGTCAAAACGGAATAAGAATTCTCGTATACCTAGACGATTTTTTGATTGCACACCAAAACGATGTCATACTTCAAAGTCATGTTCAAATTACTATAAATATGCTTCAAACTCTCGGTTGGAATGTCAACCTAGAGAAGTCGGTAACGAGTCCTCAAAAGGATTTAACGTATCTTGGTGTACGATGGAGAACGTGGGACAACCTGAAGTCGCTGCCAAGAGACAAAATTGTCTCTCTGACAAAAAAGGTTTGCGAAATCCTGCAAAAGGAGCGAGTGGTGCTGAGAGAAATACAAAGTCTCGTAGGCCTATTAAATTTCGCCAGCTTTGTAGTACCACGAGGTCGACTACGACATCGCCATCTATTGAAATTGATGAATACGTTATTGCACCATCCAACCAAACGAGTAATTCTTCCCGAAACCGTTCAAGCAGAACTGAAATGGTGGAATCAAAACAGTCAACTATCATCACCGCTGTTTCACCCTCCCCCTGTTCACTTTCTAGCAACAGATGCGTCGGATCTGGCTTGGGGTGCCCAACTAAACAACATTGCTATAAGTGGGGTATGGTCACCTCAGGAGAAAAACCTTCATTGCAATCAGAAAGAGATGCTTGCCATTCTTCACGTTATTCAAATGCATGTACAGCTTTTAAATCGAAGTTCCATTTTAATCCAGTGCGACAACAGGACTGTGGTAGCACATCTCCGAAAGGAGGGAGGAACGAAATCGCAGGCACTGATGGATCTGACTCGACGATTGTTAACTCTGTTAGACCAACACCAGATTTCCTTCACCATCCACTACATACCGGGCAAATACAACAGTCATGCCGATCATCTTTCCAGGAATCGGTTGCCACCGGAGTGGCACCTTCTACCAAATTGCCTAGAGGTAATATTCAAGAAATGGGGAACTCCGATTGTAGACCTTTTTGCTTCGGAGAGAGCTCATGTGGTTTACAATTATGTAACCTTAGATGTAAAGGATCCCAAAGCAATATATCACGATGCCTTCAGCTCTCAATGGAACTATCCACTAGCGTGGATATTTCCCCCGCCGTTTCTAATACCGAAAGTATTATCACATCTAAACAATGCAACAGGAGTATTCTTGATAGTAGTTCCTCGATGGGAAAAGGTGTTCTGGCGAGCAGATCTCAAAGCACGGGCCTTAGCTGCTCCTTTTGTGCTGACGAACCTGTGTGCGAAACTGATAGACACATCAACAGGCCTGCCACCTCCGAACTTGCAAGATCTGACCCTCGAAGTGTGGAAATGTGGGGGTGGACCAAGGAGATAAGTGATTGGAATACAGATCAAGTTTCCTTATTAAAAAATTCTTGGCGTAAGTCGACCTGGAAGACATACAGGTCAGCGTGGAATCGATGGTTGTCGTGGACCAAAGCTAAAAAGGTTGATTTTAAAAATCCTACAGGTGCTCAGCTGGCGCAATTCTTGGCAGATTTGCATTTAACCTATCGCTTATCATATAATACGATTTTGTTACACAAATCTGTTGTTTCCACGCTCAGTAACACAGACATGTCTAGTCAGCTAAGCTCCCATGTCCTAGTTAAACATATATTAAAGTCAATATCCCTTAAAAATCCAAAAATCACCAAACCACCTGTTTGGGATGTTGATCAATTAGTACAGTTTTTATCAACCTATTCTATAGATTCAAATAATATTTATCAAACCTCGCGACATACAGCTATCCTTTTACTCTTATGTTCAGGACGAAGAATCCATGATTTAACACTTCTAAGAGTAGATCCAGAACATTGTATTCGATCGGAAGCTTCTATAATTTTTTGGCCTAGCTTTGGTTCAAAAACGGACACATATGACTATAAACAGTCTGGCTGGAAGTTGACTGCAAATAACGACAATAATCAAATGAACCCTCTATTTTGGATCGAAACCATGATCACGTTGTTGAAGGATCGACGTGAAACAGGTAAAACTTTTAATTTGTTTACTACTGTGAGGGGACCAGCTAAACCTGCATCACGAGCAGTGATTGCAGGATGGATTAAACATTTATTTAAAGATGCAAATATCCAGTGCACTCCTGGCAGTGTACGGTCAGCAGTCGCATCTAAGAACTGGCTAAATTTTTCTTTAGACGAGATTCTTGCCCGTGGCAATTGGCGCTCAGCTAATACATTCAAGAGATTTTATAGACGAGAAATAATGAGAAGTAACAATTCTGTTAATGTAGCACAATTATTTAATCCTATTGATTAACTAATCCGATTGTTTATTTGTTAATTAGATTACAAATGAAAATTATATATATTATTCTTAAATTAATGCCTTTTATATGCTTTCAATATTATATTGTTATTTCTTTTATTAATAAATTATTATTTTTTTTGTCACATTGGCGTTTTATGTTCATTAGCGTTTCCAGATCCTCACCAGGCGATAACAGACACCTCTCAACCGTAAGCTTCGAATTACGGTCAAGTACGTTTAATAGGAGCGTTTTCCCCTGAAAGAAAACGCTTATTAAAATACTTACCTAATTCGAAGCTTACTTTGTAATTCTGCCTGGTGATTAAAGAACTCAATGAGGAAAAATGGCGCTGGAACTGATAATTGTAAACTCAGCGCCATCTGCCGTGAGGAACCGGAAACGCGACATATTTAGGTAAAAAAGAGTACTGAAATGGATTAAATCTACGGGAAACGGAAGTGCCTATCTCAACCGTAAGCTTCGAATTACGGTCAAGTACGTTTAATAACCCCTAAAATTTGAATTCTCCGTGTCGCGGGTCACTCGGATAAATAACTAATCACTAACATTCGCGACTCACGAAGTGCCATGAACTAACATTTATTTGGGACATAAAAACATGGGAAAACATATTTTCAATATCATTGTAAATTTTTAAATACATATATTTAATAAACGTAATCGAATTCGTTTTAAGTAACATAATTACGCCCCCGTACACTAGTTGACCCAGCCTTCAAGCAAAACTTTTCCTGAGATGGATTCCCGGCTGGGTATATTTATTACATAAAATATATGTTCTCTGGACGCGAGTATTAGCAATATCTGTATTGTCTATGCCAGCCGCGACACGGGGATTCCTAGTACCTAACTATACCTAATAATATACATAAAAATCAATGTTCGTATGTTTGTTTATTTGTCTGTTATAGACTCTGAAAAGGATTTCAGAAGTCTAGGAAGACTTCCTCAGTGATTAGGTGAGACCGGTGCCTGTTGAAGGCAAAACATATTGTTTTAAACACTCCTAAAAACATTTCGCATCCTAATTATCATAGATTTTAGGTGTATTTTATTAACTGTCGAAATTATTGTAACATAATAAAATAGCAATTAAATAGGTACATAAAACCTATTATTATTACTATTATAAAAATGTGTCATAAATTAGCGATGACAAACAATGATTCAATGTGGTATGTAGACTCCTTCGAGGGCAATTTAACTTATATGACGTATAAGCACACGTAACTTGCGCAGTACAAAATTGACCGAGTTTGGTATTTGTATTGATAACCATCGATGTACATACATATTTATTTTTACGTTATTTCTATGAACGTAACAAAATTTCTTACTTTTAACTTTACCTCGTCCAATTTACAACATATTAAATGTAGATATAATATGTTTATTGTGTACAAGCTTTTGTAATAGTAAAAAAATGGCGTCTATTTAAAAATTCCATATATACATACATATACATATATATATATGGAAACAATTGGAGTGTCAATTAATATTAAAATAACCGCTTTACACTAAATGGATTTATACATACTTATATATTTTTTTGTTTACTTTATATATATTTTCTTATACAGTTTTTGTGTCTGTTCGTTCCGCCTAATAGTTCGTTCCGCCTAATAGGTGGACCAATTTTGACGGCACCTTTACTGGCAGATAGCTGATGTAATAAGGAGTAACTTAAGATTACTTTTATTTAAGAAGTATAAGTTATCGTAAAATCTGGGAAAGTGCGAACTGAACTATATTTTTATTTAATTCCACGCGGACGAAATGGCGGGCACAGCTAGTCTTTAATAAAATTTGGAATTGGTAAATTTTTTAATTTAGTTCTAAAACGTAAAATTTATTTAAATATAGCATTGTTTGAACATTGATTCCATATTTCACAATCAAGGTTACTACTTAACATAAATAAACGACATAAATAGACATATTTGCATAACGTGACGTTTAAATTGAATATGACATAACTGTAATGACCAATGACACACAAAGCTATAAACAACTTGTTTCGTGACGTCATTTTATCTGTGACATTAACTTGGTAATAAAATAAAAACTAACGAGCATACTATCATAATGACAGAAAAAGTATGTAGAACAACACATTCCACGGAACTGCAACATTGACGTCACATAGACAGTGTCGAGTTTATTATCAACTTTCCCTTTTGTTTTGTATATTGTAATAAGCCCCGACAGGCAGTCGAGATGGTGAATTACTCAAAAAGGTCCCTACATTATGACGAATAAGTAAAAACTGATTAATTCATGTTAGGACGAGTAATTTCACCATAGTAACCATTTTCTGAGCTATGCAATGCTATTTACATAACATACATATATATATACCATAAAACTGTAACTGATCGTTGTCTGTATATGACAAATATATTTAGAAGCCCTTCATGTGCGCAAGAGAACCCAAAACAATGTTTTTCATTTCGTCTGTTCGTGTGTATGTTTGTGCACACTAATCTCAGAATCAGATTATCCGATTTAAATGCAGGTTTCAGGGTTATATTGTGGGCTTCTACATTACTGTACTTAACATTTAGTGATTTGTTTTTTAATTTAAATCGGTTAACAAATACAGAAGTTATGTCAATCATTCATTGACTTTTAGACGACACGATGTCAACTGCGTCACCTAGTGCATAATAAAAAAGATTACGTTCTTATTGTATTGTTTTTAGAAAAATATACTAGAGTAGATTTTAAAATATGAAACATGTGTTGGAAAATATGGAATGCTTACTGCCGCCGCCCTCTCCGCGCTTTCCACGTGTACCCTGTACAACACCACCAGGCTTATGTCTTCCGGATCTACAGCCTCGGCTCCGCGACGAGGTACCAGCTCCAAGCCCAGCTTTCTGCAATAAACGTATAAATATATGAATAATGGGAATAATAACTCCGCATCCAGCTCAGGAAAATCTAGAAATTATATATGTGTATTAGTTTAAAAGATGTGCTGAAGATTATCTTCTTCACGAAAAAGGACTTTTCCGAAATGTTGATAATGTGATGTCGGTGCAAATTCAGATTCATTGGAGACGGGTTGTTCTTACAATGGTTTTATTAGCACTCTCTACAATTATAATGCTTAACCTAAATTATACTAATATGGTTCAGTTACACTACAGTAGAATAAAAAAACAACGTACATAAGTGATATAATACCTACATGAATAAATGATTTGTAATTTCAATAACTTTATTCAACGACCTGTTTAGCAAATTGGTTTGCTTGCCGGTTCGCCATTCAGTGAGTTCTGGGTTCCTTAAAATGAGGAAATTTCAATGACGAGTTTAAATTTCTGTTCGCGTATGTCTTTGCATTTGTGTGTTGTCCATGGCACCCACGACACAGGGAAACCTAGTATATATTATTATATTACCATCACGTGGGGTTGACGTCAAGCATTGACCTATATTAAATAAATATATATATATATATATATATACACCAATGTTCTAGTCGACTACCTTCTACGTCTTACAGCCACTTATTCGTAGCTAGTTCGATTCAAATAGCACCAGACATTTACGCGACAGACAGTTGTTCGGGGTTTGAGGGATTTATGCTTTATGGTACTGCATCCATCTTGAGTCCAAGTCAACGTCCTGCTCATGATACATCTTGACAACGGACCAGGTTATAGCGCCAAGTTCCTGTTGGAGACAGTTGGACACTGCAGCCACAAGTTTAATGCCGACGCTACACATGTTTGGCGGTAGGGTTTTTATCTGCCTGACTAGTCAGTGGCAAGTGGTACCTTGATACTACGCTTATTCTTAAAGGAACCTTAAAAGCATTTTATTTTTTTTCATCGAAATGCCGGAGATTATGCGTAACACCCGATTTTTTGCTTAGTCGTCGTTGACGCCTTTCGTATAGTTTAGTATTGAAATACTGGTTTTAAACATGTTTTTTTTTTGACAAGTTTTAATTATATAGGTATATTCTATAGGGTATATTCTAGTGTGGCGTTCTTAACGTGATTATTAACTAACTATAAAATATGTGATTAATAAAAAAATATTATGAATAAATCTTTTTATATATAATTCTTCTATTCGTGTGTTTGCCACTGAATCAAATGTCAATATATTAAATTTTACAGAACTCTTAACGGAACCTCTAAAGTAAATTATATCTCTTAACCTGCAGAACAAATCAAGTCAAAAAATAACAAACCATGTAATGCAGGTTATAGGTACTATGTGGGTGGGAAACATTTAAATCTTTTCAGCCGTTCTTGCATCATTGAGTAAAGAACATACAAATCATTACGTTTATTAGTATGATTTACGCTAAATATTAACAAAACAAAGATTTCCCTACGCCTACGTGATTCAAAACCAAAACCCACC
The DNA here is from genome assembly GCA_018248895.1 of Carystus phorcus. Lineage (NCBI taxonomy): Eukaryota > Metazoa > Arthropoda > Insecta > Lepidoptera > Hesperiidae > Carystus > Carystus phorcus. Next base: position 10,254 of record DWJN01000533.1, read on the forward strand.
CAAAGTCCGTAACCGCGAATAATAGTAGTCATATTTCGTTGACAATTCCTTCAAGGAAAGCCACAAACATATAAAACGAGGATAAATACAAAGCATTAATCCAGCTAGTCGAGACCAGGATACTATCAAACATAACTACCCAGAAGATTTATACACTTAACAATACACAAAACCACCACAAAATTCCGCGTAAAGAGCGCACGCACATTTGCGTCAAATTAACACGCTTATGCAATTCCAAGAATAAATGGACACAATTCACAGAGGAAACAGTACAAATATTAAGTAATATTAACAAATATTTACTAAGTGTGTTCATATGAGTTCTAGAAAGCTGCGCTGAAAGATTAAACAAAGCTATGGTAGGCATTTCAAATAATCTGTAACTTTTTCAAAGTTAGATATCTGTTAATGGCATATTCATCATCTACGACTTTGTAGATAACTTATATTCATTACAAAATAATTAATAAAATATGTCCAGTTTTTGTTTATTTCAATGCTTGTCGCGGAGAAGTCATAGTGCCATTCAAGCACATTCAATATTACGCCAAGTCACACTTGCCTGCCCAAATTTACATTTTAGTCATTAGATTTCCAAGCAGTATGTAAATGAAGTCAATTTTCACGTCTATCATCTCATCACTGTGACGCAAAAGCATGCATGCATATAAAATAACAATACTTAGAGAAAAACAGTTTTAAAAGCCAAATTAGATAGACGGATAAAATCGGACACGTACAACCGCCATTGCATAAAGCGCGGTCCACATAACGTATCATTTGTTCGATTCGATCAACCTACGCGTATCGCCGAGCCCGTAACGCGTATCATAATCGCATTAGGACGAGCGGTAATAGGTAATCATGATACACGATGTAATTTAACAAACTTCGGGTACACACTGTGTTACTGTTAGTTTGGACGTAAAATATTACGCGATGATATCACACGCCGTAACTGATTAATGTTATACACACTGTACCGTAACCGTGTGTCCTATACATGTCATATCAGATATGTGATCGGCAGTATGAACGTACTACGGTAGGGGAGCCCACGATGCTCGACAGTCGTCAATACGTTATCATAAGTCGTTATTGCTGCTTAGATAGTAAAAAACGTACACCTATTAATCGGTTAGAAGCGAATGTAAGTTCTCAAAAAACTAAACAGTCAAATGAAAATACTCAAGTATTCGCAATACTTTTAATTGGATATGTTAAATGAATGTGAAGAAAACTATCATTAACTATTTTCGTACAAAAAGTAATCGACTGCGCTCTAGAATATTAAGACGCTTTTTGCATGTCTGTGATAATTTTATCGGTCTACATAGAAGGCTTAGATTTGGTACAGAAACAGATACTCAACAGGATGCAAGGTAACCCCCCTTATATTAATCTACCGCGCTCAAATAAATTCCAAAAATTCCCTCTTGCAGTACCGTAAACGCATTTCAATACTGTACACGATACGATTATGATACACTGCATTATAATAGAAAACGATTTTATGTCGAACACCAAAAGCGATACACATTGCCGGTACACAATCTCAACAAGCTGTATACAATATGACAGAAATGAGCATCCTTACTTAAGGACACGAAATACTCGATAAAAGATACAGCTAATTGGACGTTAAGACGATACAGTCTGGATTCACGCTAATGTGGACTGAGCTTAAGGAGCTTTTATTCAACTCACGTAGCCAGTATGTTTACATGCCAAGACTATAATTTGTATATTGAAAAAACAACCTTAGGACAATAACCATAGAGCACACACCCAAACAGAAATGTTATTTTCAAATAATAGGTTCATACGTATAAATTCAATGAAGGTACATTATGCTAAACTTAAATTATTCCGAATGTCTTGTGTTTTAAAAGTTGGTGAAGTGGGTAAGTACAAAACGAAGTATATGAAATGGCATTAGGATTCAAATGTAGCTGAATGAGGATCTAGCATTAAACAATCACGTTATTAATATTACAAGGGTGTTATTACAAATTTAAAAAAATTGTTGAGATTATCATCTAAGGCGAAATTAGAAAACAAAAATAAAATTTTATAATTAGGAGCACAAATTTTTGTACCTTTTTAATAGATGAAAGGTTGAAATTCACAATTCGATCCATTAAAATGTACATTTTGTTAAATCATTTACTTTCGTTGAACTGGAATCGAGTTTGAGATACCTACTTTTTAATATTAGAACAACCTCTACCAAATCCGTAAGTACATTTATAATCAAATCTCACAGGAAATGGAAAACATTCTTAGATCAACTTTGTACGGCGCCACAACCAACAGATACAGATTGATTTGTTTCCACGTGTACGGGATAAGTCGATGAACCCAGTTAGGTACTTAAATTGCAAACGTACAATTAATTTAGAAACAGAACAAAAACAACATCAAGTTACATAATGAACAATCGTATATGACGCAGCGATTTCGATACACCATTCAGACATACACTAAACATTGTCGTACCAGTCTACCCTCAAGAGTTAGCACTGCTTTAGATGTCAATTTAGCGTCAAATAATTAATGGCTAAAGGGGACGAGTCTCTTCATCATTCGAGGAGGTTTACTCCACCACGCTGTTTCAGTATGAACGTGTTAGTGGCTTTTTTTTTCCTTCGGGGGGGAAATCTTCCCAAGATACCCCTTGCGGGTTATGTGGGATTTGTTCCCACTAACCCCTCCCCCCCCTCAACACCAACCAGTGTATAATTTGGGGAGGCTCCGGGATCTCGTGTGAACACTGTTGCGGTCTCCTCCTGCTCCCGTAGCTTTAATTACGGTTAAAGCGTTAGGTTAGTGGCTAACCTAATTGTCGGAAGTTTTTAAGCAGTGCCGCCCGAAGGCCTTCGACATGGCTTAACGACGGCTATGTAAGGTAGCAACTCGCATCGACAACTTAACGTGCCCTCCGAAACATGGTAACGCTCAAGAAATTTTTGCCACTAACGGTCTCCCAGCCACCTGTGAACGTTGATTACTATCAGGACATTATTTAACCTGGTCGATCATGAGCAGCCGGGTTATAACCGCATCATTATAATATAACTTAATCTTCTTTTTCTTAAGGTGCCATCTTCTATCGAAGTTAATAAGTTTATAAATTTTATACTTATTTATTTATTTATTTATTAAACGCCAACATAATATGCATTACATTTAACATTATATCTATATCAAACAAACAGTAATTTTCTAAATGCTATTATAATTATTGGCGTAGACTGCATGCAAATGGACGAGTATACATTTTACATTATAAATTAAAAGTATTATTAATAATAAAATACAAACAAACAGTAATAATTAATTGTACTTAGTTGATGAATGAGTTTATAATATATTAACAAAAATTACGTATGTTGAGGTAACTATAAATGTTGCATTTTACTATTTCTCTGTCTGTTTACGTAGTAAAAATACGTTAGTTTTATTGCAAATTTATGAAGGATTTTTTTCGTAAAACGTTTTATATTTTATTTATTTCCTTACGCGCATATATACAAATAAAGTAATAAAAAGAGATGGAATATAAAACTCATTTCGTATTAGAGCAATAAAGTTAATATGTGTATTTGTACGTTGTACGATTCATTAAACACGATAATATAATCAAAACCACTCTAAATCAGCAACGCATACTAATTAGGATTAGCATTATTAGTCATAACATAAAATAATTAAGAGGATAAAACTATACGCATTAACACATCGAAGCACTAAATACGTACAATTCTCAATCAACGGCCGAAATTCGACCAATATAATCGCGTGCACTTAATGAACGCATTTGAAAAGTTAAAAGCCCGTTTAGGCCGCGCTCGCACTGCCGACTAATTACCAACGGAATAATAGCCGTGTGTGTGCGGACTTAGCGGCATTATCGCGGAAATGTCCTAATATTTAGTTGTGGGTGGAGGCGGTCATTAGTGATTTAGAACACAAATTTGAATATCGTTCGTGATAACCAATAAGTACCCCGGCAATGATTGCAACGATTGCGTCGGGAAGTTTTGGGCGAATTTTGCGATTGCTGTTCATTCTATTTTGGTATTGGTATTGAATAGTAGTAAGAAAAATTGTATGTTTATCGTTAAGATTTAAAAGATCGGCATAAGCGATTGACAGATGTGAACAATATGAAGAACGTTGAAATTGGATAAATAACGAAATATTATACCTAATAGAACCTATTTCAATTATTATCGTTAATTATAAATTATTTGGGTAATTTATTAACAGGGGTATATTCAATTACTTTAAATTTTTTTGACGTTTGATTTGTTCACTAATTCCTTTACTAATTTTAATCCTCGTTAGTGGTGAAGTGATAGTTCAAAATAACATGTTTATGAATTTTGAAACACAGGCAATTTAATGTTGTTTGTACATTCACGTTAGTTCTCCTAAAGCAAAAACAATTACTTGCATAGAAAATCAAAGGACAACAAGAACGTACCTAATTAACAAATCATTTGAAAAAGTCTACAGATTAGTTTCACAAAACCGAAATTGTGTTCAAATGTGAAAGCTAGGCTTTGAAACGCATCGTTTAGACGACGCAGAGAGCTCGATTTAGTAATTAATTTTACCGCGCGAAGTGCTCTTAATGCACTAGAAGCTATAATCCTCATTAAAATGGGAATAGGCGACTATTCACTTTGCCATAAAATATAATTCTGGTTCCTAAACGCGAAATATTATTACGTATTTCGGCGGATTCAATGCGCGACGAATGTATACCTCCGTAATAGCATTATATATACAGAGTTTAGAATACGGTATCTTTTCAACGATGTATATGTTTTGATATGAGTAATGACGTCCTCTAATTTACTTCGAAATAGATCGTAATACCTTCATCAGAAACCTGCTTTGAACATCCGTTTCAATAAATTAAATAGTGTTTTCAACTATAACCGTTTTTCAAAGCGAATACAACGTGCAATGGTAAGCTAACAATTTCGTTATTTTGTTTTCGTTTTAATTAACTTGCCTCGAGAGTTCGTGGAAAGACATTTCATCATCATAATAAAATAATACGATGCGATCATTTTCATTTGTTCCCGGCCGCCCAATTTTTCGCATAACGCACCATCCAATGAAAATACAAATTAATCTGCTCATTTTTTGCATACAATTTTATATCATTGCGAGCAAATATCCGAAAGCGATGCATTCTCTGACGCGTAATCCCGTGTCACAATGGTAGTTACGGATTACTTTTGTCGAGATTGAATTAATTCATCATCATAAAGATGAATTTTATTACGGACGAGTCAGGAAGCCGTGAAAAGATCGCTTTGTTTGCATCCAGTTGTGTTGGTTTTGAACGAAGATAGGGTACGAAATTTGGAATCAATATAGCGTCGTGTGGAGAGCGCCTGTGTCGACGCGATATCCGACACGGGTTCGGATTAAGCGACGTTAAATCCGGGATTAAGCGGGGCTGGGATAAAGCGAGGCTGGGTCCGGGTGAGGTCGGGTCAGCGGGATTTCGCCGGGGCAATAAAAGTGTCTGCAGCCGATTTAGGCTGAGCCCGCAGGCAATTCGGCTCAGATACCAATTGCTAGGTAATTTCGACGTGCGAGCGTGATCTGTCCGCTCAAAGCCGTTCTAATGCCTGCCAATGGGATTAGCCCAGTGTCGTCCGAGCCGCACTATTTATTGGACGGAATCAAATGTCCGAATTAAGATTTAATGAAATTACAGTTGTGTAGTACAATTAAGGAACGGAACTTGCAAATTTCAAAGCTATGTTGGAGTCAAAAAAATAATTCTATTTATCATTGTTTGTGATACGCATTGATAAACGGATGTCACACTAAATAAAAGACACGAATAGAAAATAGTTTAAACAAAAACATTAAGGCACTCTATAATTATGGATACACTATTAACTTATCATAATTTACAGCATCCTAACAACGTGTGTTAACTGTATTTGTAAGCTTTAAATAAATAAATGTGAAAACAGAAAACAAATTACGAAAATAAAGCTTAGTAAAATAAATGCATGTAAGAGTAAGTATGTATATAACATACTAACTCAACCTTTTTGACGATTTGGTTTCACATTTCGTTTCACTTTTACTATAACGGGAACTAAACCCCAATTTAAGTACCACTAAATTCATACACACGTCGTGCACTTGTGCAATTGTATAAAATAATAGAAGTTTTTCTAAACTGAACTCGCTCCGCATCCATTACGTACCCCTCAGTAATCCGGATTGGAGATTCATTAGGGCGAGATTATACTCTATTGAAATCTGGCTTAGCGGCCCGGATTGAACCGGGTATGGAACACTCATATAACTATGAGTAGTGGCATCGTTTTTGCATAACTCCTTTCATTACACGAGTATAGTATATTAATATTGGAGAAACTGTCACGCGTTTGAAACATCACAATTTACAAATAGTAGCAAATCGTTGGGTCACTAATAATATCGGTACACACTCATAGCCGCATCATATGATTCCATGTGTTGTGAGTGCCATAGACAACATATAGACAAGGACAGATACCCGAACAATAACTTTACTTATTATTCAAATTTCCGTTCGCCTCGATTCCTAATCGAACCCAAGACATTTCAAACGGCCGCCCGGCTTGATGACCATTGAGCCACGGGGTTGCGATTACATATGAAACAATTTGGTCGATATGATGAGAGCCTAACTTTTGATATTTTATACATTCAAGATAAACCAATAAATACGTGACGAGTCCCTATAATATTTGTAATCATTATAGTTTTTTAGAAGCAGTCTTTACAACCTAGCTTATCTCCGTTGCTACGAATATTAGTTAAATACTGCTGTATTTAACTATCTGTTACAATCTTAAACCGTAGCACTGAAATTAAATAGTTTTATTCGAAGTTGGACACTTCGAAAATCAAACTCCAACCTCGTTTAAACTCAACCGCCGCGGCGCCGTCTCCAAAAGTCACTAAACATGGGTATTTCTAATGGCTATCAAACTCAAATCGCAGCAATACTGTCTTACTAGAACTACTCATCTTACAGTACTACAAGCTCTTACAGCTAAGCTTAAAAACATAACATACCATTAGCACACAAATATTTATCGCGAGCGACCCCACTTTTCGTCCATACTCGCATAAGTACGTAATCAATGAGCGCATTAACCTTATTGGATAAATCGAGTGGGGCACATCAAACGACGAACGCGCAAACAAAAGCGGATGGATGAAAAGGTTTACGTTATTACTGTAATGCATGTCATTTATTAGCATTGGAACAAACAACTAATTCTACGTATATGTTAGGGTCACAAGTTGAACCGTGTCTACATATAAAAGCTGCCGAAATACTGTAAGGTATGAAAGTAGGTTTGATGGAAAGATGTAGAAGAAAGATACATTATTTTTATATATGTCTCTTTCATTTATAAATTTCGTCGTGCAATCTTTATGTACATTTGTACATACTTTTATCCCCCATTTTCAAACTTCCTTCCTGAACACTAGGAGGACAATTAGTGCACCACACTATAAAATGATTTTTGAACATGGTTTTTTGTGCATATTTGAACACACATGTGTACAAGATACTTCTTATCTCCTCCTAAATTTCATGTTATTCTCGCTTTTTAAAGACCCCATCTGAGACAATTTCGACTTAAAAGCTGATAAAAACCTATTCTAGTTATTTGCGGTACGTATTCTAAAGCGCCATACTTGAACTTTTCTAAAAATTAAGATAGAATTTCGACTAAAAATGTAGCGAATTCTCACCTGCCCCACCTCCTTTGATCGAGAATCAAATCCGGGGCCGTACGCTCACTCTCACACTTACAAGTTACTACACTACTATTTTAAAGCAAGTTTGGTGTATACTTCTGATTCTAAAGTATAAATTATTGTTTGAAGAATTTTTATTCGAATCCAAACGTATTTTACTGAATGTATTGTAGCTTATCGGATTTGGAGAAGATTAGTATAATCGTTTGTGGTGCGTTCAACCGTACTCTGATTGATGAATACACCGAGGCAAGCTAATTGAGATAATCCTTTTGAGTCTTTGGAGATCTGTTGTCCAATATACGGAGATTTTAAATTGTTTGCGTCAGACTGGGTCGTATTGATAATCTGCCGTATTTTGGCTTTAATAGATTTATCGCACGTCAGAAAATGTTTAGTGGCCATTTGTGATATTTTTCACTTTGAAGTAGACCATCTACTGTGCTAATATTCAGAATAAGAAAATTCATGAACTTAGAGTGTAATAGAAGAAAGTATTACTTCAGTAAATACTGATAATCTTCTGTGTTGATGTTTGAACTATCAACTCAAAAATTATTTTAAATTCGAACCGGTAATTCCTGAGATTGGCGCCTTCAAACCAAATCCTCAGCTTTAAAATATATAAAACTTACATTTATAGGTACTATATATACATACATAGTACATACATATACATATACAATTATTTAATTATTAATGATATGATACTTATTTGTGAGATAAGACTTACGTATACTTTTATCTCAATTTTTAGCACGTCGTTTAAATTTTAAATCGAAGGTTTAAAAAGAAGAACATTTTATATCTCACCAACTTTTTTTAGAACTAACTTTAGAACAGTTTTTCTCGGCAGTAATTTTATTCTTATATTAAGAATAATTTTTTTCTATCTATTTTGGTCAATTTTAAAAGCGTGTTATTTTTTTACTATATTTTTTATCACAACATTCTATTCCAGCGTAACGCTGGTAACTCTACCGTAGGTCGCGGTCGCACCCCGAGCGTGGTTCATTGACTGTCGCGTACCCTTAAATTCATGCGAAACAAAAAATCAACCGTATTCTCTAACAATCACAACACATTTTACAATACACGACTTGTACGCGGGAGATAAGCCTGTGGATTAGATCAGCGTAGCATAAAAAGTATTAAAAGAATAAACTTGGCTCTGATTGAGTTCAATACATTATAAGCGAAGGGTATCGTGGCCCTACTTAAAAGTGTACAGAATTATTATTCTTATGTTATAAATCAACTGACAAAGACGTAGTCAGTTTCGCGGAAAGACGTACTTTTACGGATAAAGACGTAACGAAACACGTGCGCAGGGGAACATAGGTGAATGTAAAAATAACCTTATTAATAAATTTATTAATATTGATATATTAATATTGTGTTCTTCTATTATTATCTGAGATTTATTGCATTTTAGATATAAAGAAGAAAATATGAATATGAACGTATTTTCTTCAAAGATATTTGAACTATAATATTTAATTTTAACGTCTTTCAGTATTTTTTTTACTTTGGTATTAACCCATATACTGTCAATTTAAAGCTCAAGTCAAACTATTCTTATGTCAAATATAATTTAAAGTAAATAAACCATTTTAAAGACAACCTTTTATTTAAATCAGCTAAAAATAAACATTTCTTTTAAACTTTTGGTTCCGCCGTATTGGGTTTCATCCAAACTATTTTCATTACTAGCTAGTAAATAATTATTAATTGATTTATTATTAAAATATTAAGTACTCACTACAATTCTCAGCCAAGTATAAAACAAAGTTGTTCTATTGCGAATAGGTACAAACGTAATTATATATTATTTTGTTTATAAATATCCTACAAATAGGTTATACGTGGCCACTCGCCGTCCGTGTGCAGATAATCCCGTGTTCTATCCCGCTCACACATGCCGCGCTTGTACGCAAATCATCGCGCCGTCCCTCTCTAATCCCTTATTTGAATCTTATCAGATCTCAGGAGATACGCCGGTAGCCGTGGTCCAATGTGTGCATGTTAGCTGCGGGTTTAAGTAATAGGGTTGACCCTAGTGAATTCCTTTCCATATACATACTTAATCCTTTTTCCCTGTCACGAAGAAATGACTAGAGGATAATACTATTTTTGTACATGAATTATTGTATTTGTTTTTGTATAATATGGTTAAACTTACATGTCATTGATATTTTAATTATCCCTTCACTGGAATTTTTAAGCAGAACTATCGATTGCTGTTTTCTAAGTCTATTATAGAAGTTGTAAGTAAAGAGCATTGCTTTTGAGGATTCAGTGTACAGGTGTTCAATTAGTAAACATATTCCTCTTTAAACATTATTTTCTCATGCTTTAAAAATCACAAGAATTTTTTTGTGTCATATAATTAAGTATTCATAACATCTATACATATGATAAAACTGTAACGGATCGCTGCCTGTACATATAAAATATGTATGTTTGAAAAAATCATAAGTGGCCTTTATATACGCAAGACAACCCAAAACAATATTTTTTCATTACGCTAATTTCAGAAATGGATCATTTGTTTTGAATGCAGTGTTCAGGATTATATTGTGATGGGCTTTATTTACATTTAGTTTTTTCATTTAAATCGGTAGTATATAGAAGTTATATCAATTTATGTTAAGCATTCATTGACTGTTAGGCGAAACGAAATCGACCAGATCACCTAGTTCAACAACAAAATACAGAAATTTTTTAAGACTCGAAGTACTAAAAGCGCAGCACACCCCTACAGCGCGGGCATACATTAAAGGTGCGTCCACACTGATCCACGATTAATGGGCTTTGAGCGATTGGAGCTAAATTTATGTTTCTGCACGCCACAGATTATAGTGACGGGGGACAGCAGCTGCCGGGATCTCGCGATCGCTGATGTACTCAAGACAGAGTCCAAATAACCCTTTGTAAATGTAGTCTTCAAAGGAGTTAAGACTTGGGAATCCTGACGGAATCGTTAAGGTATTAATGAGCGTATTATCTGATCACTTCAACGTTTTTTATCTGTTTCAACGTTTTATATACATGTTGATACTTTAACGATTTTTATTAATAACGTTGTTATTGATTATTTTTTGGGAATAAAATGTTTTGATTTAATTACATGAAAGATTCGCCGTCTAACCTTTCTTATGTATAAGCTTTTATGTAAGTTTATTATTAAGTGAAAATGGGTTCTTATGAGGAATAAAGATTTTTAATTATTTTTGGGACCCCATCCAGACTACGTCTTTTTTCGAAAATTATTTTTTATAATGGAAATGTTTTAAATTCTTAAACGAATACTTTCAGAATTTTCTGTAAACAACTAAAACTTATCATTGTTTCTATAAACAGTAGTAGTTACTTTCGAGATATGATTTCGGATAAGGAGTTTCGTTTGAACGAAAACTGGATTATTTTAAATAGACAGGTAGCACTTTAATACACATTTGATTATTTATCGTTATATATATGGTTATTTATCGTTACCACGTTATCTCTAAGTATCATTTACACAAATAATGTAATAACAAATTACAACATAATAATAATTAGTATTGTTTTTAAAAGATATACGAATAACTTTTTTTCTTTACAAACAAAACGAACGAAAATAGTGATTATCGTAAAAATATCTGTTATCTTTAAATAAAGACATGATTTTCATTTAGTGTAATAAATTGTCATTAAAATTATTCCCCATCGATTTGTACAGAGTACCTATCAAAAAATTTACAGTGCACAGAGTAATCATAAAGTTACAAAGTCCATTCGATCATGCCACCATTAATCAGCTATTACTTAGGGTTCCGCATCTGGAACAGGATTAGCTTCGACTCTGACGGCAATATTTTACGAAGGAGGCGGTGCGAATTAAAGGTTTATTTCTTGCGAGTATAATAAGATGATATTCCTAACCCTTTGTGGGATTAAGATTTTGTTAAGGGCGCGGACCCTCAGACAGACGGGTCCGGCCAAAAGGGTATCGTCTCTATACTGACTTGTATGGTTTTTATTATGAAGAAACAATTGCTTTTTAGTTTATTAATATAGATGTAAATCTACGTTTTTTTACGCTTTTACGCCAAAACTACTCAACTGATTTTTATGTAACTTTGTATAAATAATCTTGGAGGTATTAAAAAGGACATTGGCTACTTTGTATTAAAAAAATATAATGTACTGATCTTTGATGTTTATTCAAGGACATCAACGCGAGCAAAGCCACGTGTACAGGCTTGTTGTATGATAAAAATCATCCTAACAATCAATAGGTACTAAATAATTACATTTGAAGCACTTATTTTCTTTATCAATAATCATCTTATAAACAAAATTAAAAAAAAAAAAACATTTGGATACTGTATCCTAATTCGTAGTGAACCTACCTTCGAATTTATGGCCTCCGGATTCGATATCCAACTGAATAATACATTTATGTGACAGGATTTGATTTGAGTGATTTTGTAATTTGTTCTCCGATGCTTGGATCATAGTATTACAGATTTGTATAAAAGTTTTTATGAATTATCAAAACTTTCATCTTACTTTCAGCGCTGTAACGTATTCAAAGTTACACAAAACAATGTACCTATCTTTTTTTAATTTTAATAAATAACTTAATGTTTGACTTCAATCCTACGTGATTATAAGTGGCAAAATAAGTCTAAGATGGTGGACGTACTCACTTAGTAAAAGCCTATTCCACTGTCCACTCTCCTACTCTCCACTTGAACACAAGTAATGGGGAGGCAGGCCAGCTATTCCTCTCAACATATCTTTACATTTTCTCTCTTCAATCTCAATAAATCTGGCATCATAAGAGATTCCACGTACAGATAATATAATATTTAAAAGTAGTGACCCGCCCTTGATTTGCTTCATTATGTATTTTACTTTGTGTATATTATTATATCATTCATGTCGTGTCAGTGTAAGAACAAATTCAGAATGTCATACTGTTATTATGTCATAATGCCATCTATAACTTTTATTTGATTTTTTAAATTGAAACATGATTTCCTATGAAAGTGAGATTCCGTGATAAAAAGGAACCTAAAACAATCTCCAGTCCTTTAACTATCTCCATATTAGCACATCGAACCTAGCTCCGTTTTTATATGTAAGACGGACAAACATTATCTCATCTTATACTAATATATAAAGCTGAAGAGTTTGTTTGTTTGTTTGATTGTTTGAACGGGCTAATCTCAGGAACTA
>DWJN01000534.1:0-23279 GCA_018248895.1 Carystus phorcus
CTTCTAAACTACTTAACCGATTTTAATCAAATTTTGCACACCATGTCCAGTTTGATCCAACTTGAAAGATAGGATAGTTTTATAGTCGCAATATTATTTTATTGCAAATTATTTGTTTAATATCTTACAAAGGATAAGCTCCATAATATTCTAACAGATGACGGTGTAATAAGTCGGCTAAAATGAGTATGTATACCTTAGTTACAGCAACGCGTGGCTGAGTCTGCTAGTATTATTATATAATACAGGCAATGACTTAAATACTTCAAGATTTATTGAAATTCATTAATTTTGTATCTATTATTATATTATAGCATTTTCAATAATATCATATTGTACTACTTATCATTTCATTTTCCGAGTTTTCTAAACTTGCATTAATATTTTTGATTTGCATAATTTTACTTCTAGCTCATGTATTATGTATAGAATGTCAATTAATTCAAGGTCTGCTGTATATTATTGGTATGACTTTTTCACATCCAGAACCATCATATTAGCATAACAATTAACACTTTATATAATACGCTAACGGATTTCTGAAATCAAAAATTTTCATACATCCGCGGTATCTATGAACGAGCTAATCACACACTACGTTTGGGAGATGTGATTTAAAGCAAATTGTTTTAATTATATTTTTTACTTGGCGGCGTGATAAATATATCCATGAGTAATTACAGATAGAAGAACTTTAGATAGAAGTTGATGTTGGCGTCGATCAAAATGTTTTCCGGTGTAAAGTTATTTAATTGTTGTAGGTGTTGGAGCCAGGCGCTCCGATCACATCGACGACATACTGTTTGCCGAGTGGCGCCGCTGTGAGCCGGAGTGGACGACGCTACATTCGGACGAGGCGCTGGTCAAAAACCAACTGTTCGAAAGCATCTTCCAACGAATCCTCACAGAGACCGTTGACGAATATAAAAGGACTGTTCTCTTCGTTTCCGAAGACGACAGAACCGACGTTTAACTCTATGTAAGTAGGTTCTCTAGTAAATTGTAGAATAAAATTTCTGTGCTATGTTAGAATTCAATACTTACCTGTTTACATTGTTAATCAGTTAACTAGTCGTTGTTGTGTCTAGATGGCGTAGGTTATGATGCTTCTGATTTTAACTGTATCTAAAACAGTGTAACCGGATCCTAAATGAAATTATGGACTGATTTTTTTTTCATATAAAATTTCTTTCCACTGCTTGTATATACAATCTATGTATATTATACGTTTTTGGATAGTATATTTATAGGTATAATATGCATACAACACATGGTAATGAGAAAAACATAAATATTAACTTTTTTATTTAAAATATCACATAATTCTTACATTCGTTACTGTATAATAATTATATAAAATTAAATACTTTTAATACTACTCTTGTGTTCAGCAAATCGAGAGATTTGCGTAAAGTATATTTAAAAATAGTAAGATGTGATGTTACTACATTTCTGTGAATTGTCACAGATCCGTGTTAGTTATATGGCCAATAATACATTTACATTGTTGTTTTACAATATTCAATGTATGTACTTAATTACTACAATTTAAGTTCATTTTAATATAAAATATTGTTACTGGATAAATTAATGTTACATTAATGCCATCTACAATTATAACCTTAAAATACAATAAGCTGCAGACATTGTAAGCTAGCTTCAAATACACAGTACAACATTGTCACTCCTATTTGAATCTATAGACAACAATTTACAACATAGTTATATACCATCTTACCTAGCATTGAAATACATTTAGGGTTATTTTGTGCTTCTAGAAAGGCACAATTGAGACCTTACAATGTGTATGTGCTCTTGTAATAATCAAGCTACTTATAATGTACATATTATCACTGATACTCATATAGCCACTGAATCCAACACATAGTTCTTTGATAGTCCTTTTTGCTAAGTAGTGAAAAGAAGTAGCAGCACATTATTATTTTATACAACTTTAATCATCCGCTTTGAGAATAGATTCCAATGGATTAGGCCCCTTCCTCCGAGGATTTGAAGGCACTCTGATTGTTTCAGCTGAAAGTAATATTATAATTATGTTAATATTATACAATAATAAATCATTATTAATATTATATAATGAATTAAACATGTTAAGAGGTTGTTCTTTAGCAAAATATTATACATGTTATATATTCATGTTAAATTTTAATTGATAATTGCGTCGTGTCATTTGTGTAAAAACGGCAAATGATTTAAAGGACAACACACGCAAGATAACTTTGTAAACAATCAGCTTGTTCTTTGTTGAATCCATATCTTTAAATTTATATGGATCTATCTATATGTACTTTTGATCTCGAAAAATATTCATTGTCAACTTTGCTTTCTGAATATATAAAATTAAGTACATATTTAAATTCATAAGTGTGCCATTGTCTAAAATGTTGTTGATATTAAATTCACAGAGCAAAGAGAAGTTTTCATTCTATGTTAAAATTGTTGACGTTTCCAGGTTCAAAATTTATAGGTAACATTTATGTATGTATAGATTGTAAGATTCTTGGAAACAATTTGTCAATATCGTGGAAGTATCTAGACAAATCAATATAGATATAGATCACTGTTCTTGTTTTTATATGTGGATCCATTTAATGTGTTTGGGGAGGAAAGAAGAGGGTGACTAAATGGTTGCTATGAATTACATCGGCATAGAATATTGGATAGCGACATAATGTAAATAAAAGGCGATGTCTGAACCAGACTAACTAATATAGTAGACAGAGATATTGTAGCATGCTATAAATATACCATATGGTACAACTTAGCATCAGAACACATTGTTCTTCCCTGTTTATTTAGACAAGAAATTATCACTTTGGTCAGTCTGCGTGTAATATTTTTTGTGTTATCATAAGTTCTTACTGGTTTGTGCCTGTGAAGCTTGCGTCACGTCGAGGCAAGCCATCCATTCGGTAATACTGATTTTGGCGTCGTGGTTGACATCGCAGTAACGTGGCAACTTTCTCCCACATCTTCTGAGCGACTCCACGCTTGATATAAGCTGATGGAACGCTTTCCATTCCCTTCGTTCTAGAGCTTTATTCTTGTCGTTGTCTAACATTACGTAAGTCCAGGTAGCTGCCTGCTCCTCCTTTGAAGCACCCCACTTCACCATCTCTCTACAGAAGTTATACAAACGTTATATTATAAAGCAAGTAAAAACACATTTGTGTTATATAAAATTATATATTAAAAGTTGATGGTCTATGTCAGTAGTTGAAATAAATCTATTTTGTTACAACTAGCTAAATAACTGTATTATAATCGGCAATGTATCAACAAAAGTAAATACATACATTAAATGTTAAAATGGTTTTATTTATATTACCCGGGGCCAGTGCCGTTGATTGATGAAGTCATTTTAGAGACGAAGAAGGTCATCAAATCTCGCAGGAAATTTGTCTTCATTGGCTCAGGACAACCTACAATAAACACGACTTGTAATTAGTATATATATAAATCAATTTCCATTGACAAGATCATAATTTAGTTTTATTTAGTTTTAGATAAGCATTTCCATTAATTAACATAAAAGATATACAACTGGTCTTGTGTGGTCAGAATACTGATTTATTTATAAACAAGGTATGTATGGTAACAAGACATTGAAGGCAGCTTCAACTTCCTTTTTCTTTTAATTGTGTATGAAAATACTTCAATTATTTTTATGTCATTATATAATATTATTTTATTTTATTGCAATTTATTTTTACGAAGCACACTTTAGGTAGAGTTGAAGTAATATAAAATTTATCTTTGAATATCACTTATATTTTTCATATTTAAAAACAATATACACATATTTTAATAAAATTTACATCAAAATATATTTAATACGAAAAAGTTTTTTTCATCTCCATCCACAAACTACATTTCAAACAAATATTGATATAAATGACAAATATTATAGGTGCATAAAAAGAAATGATTAGAACATTTATATCATAGTTGATAAATGTTTTTATTGCACGAAAACAAAAAACTTGATCATCATAAAGTGTATTAATTTAAACTTTGACGTATAAATTATACTATCATCCAGTAGTATTAGTAAATCAGAATAATAAGCGATTAAGTAGAAAGACAGACATTTAAGATATAAATATGTATACTACAAACACATTTGAAGGATAAAGTGAGTTTTACAAGAACTATTGTGGGATTTTTTCTTAATGATAAGTAGTAGTGTTTCCTATATAACATGTGTTGTCGAGGTAAGTGCACGCAATTCCGTAGGACACAATACATATTTTAAACAGAACAATACTACTCGGTTATTGCGGTAGTGGTGATTCATGGAAACCATACATTCTTGTTATTTAAACATTCCTTTGTTAAAGTAGAACCATGTTAAACTATCAATTTGAACTTCCAGCACTAAATAAACTATGTTTAAATATTATTCCTGTTGAGTCACACTCCAATATCACTCAATGGGAATAACCCATTATATTAATAAGTTATTGTTCAATTCAGAATCATGAATGAATATGGAATTAATTAATATAATTATGCACGTATTTTTCTGTTTTTACCGATTCCAAATCAAGTATTATTTAATTTATTAAAGTGGATTCATTTATCTTGGAGAAAAAACGGTAAAAGTACTATTATTAATGTTATGATAATGAGTCTGAACAGAATCGATTTGTAGATATCAAATCTATGTATAATACATAGTCATCTAAATATAAATGTGACATACATTTTACCTGGTAGGAAAATCCCTAAAGTACAAAGTGTAGTTAGCGGGCTATGTGGGCTTCTTATTAACTAAATTTTGGTATTTATCCGATGTTCACGGAGTGGCTTCTCAATGGATGCGTTAAAAGTAAGATTCTTACCTCTCATTGGACTAGCATGTTGCGGCGCGGCGTCGCAGTCAGGTCTTCTGTCCTTCACCGAGGAGCCTGGAATGGGTTTTCCAGTGTCCTGATGGACACACCAGCAGTATCCAGTCGAGCGGTAGCACTGAGCCCGCGCGTACCTCCCGTCACCCATACACTCGGGCACGTACAACACCGCGCTACCAGCTTTCTATGGAATCAACCGGAATTTATCTATACTAATATATAAAGCTGAAGAGTTTGTTTGATCGTTGGAACGGGCTAACCTCAGGGAATATTTTAGTGTAAGATAGTTCATTTATGGAGTGAGGCTATAGGCTATATAACATCACGCTAAGAGGAAAAGGAGAGGAGCAGGAATAAATGTTGCGAGATCGGCAGAATTTTGTTGCGTGCGCTGAGTAAACAGTGAAAGTTACTTAAAAATCATGTACTATAATATTGTTCCCGTTCTAAAAGTTCTAAATAAAATTCCGCAACAGCATGTCTAGCTTTTAAGGTTAACCTACTATAACCATTTTTTTGGTTATCATAAAATTGTTTTAAAATAATAATTTCTATGGAAAAACAACGTTTGCTGGGGTCAGCTAGTATGAAATAAAAGAATAAGAAAACTTGCTACGGTCAAATCGGCCTCGGTATCCATGTGCAGTAAAATACTTATACTTATTTTTTCAAATTTTAACAATTATAACTTATCACTCCCGCCTTTGTGAATTTTTGAAATTCAAATAGGCCAATGGCGGTAGGTCGTATCATACGACCGGAAACCTCTTTAATACCAGGTCCATCGCAGAGCTGTTAAAAAAAGTTCGCTATACATCGCAAAATGCAAACGCACGCTTCAAAGCCAAGCCATAATCATAATTTAAAGTTAAAGTAACAAATTGCTTTGCAATCAGCTTTCCGAAATCGCTAAGCAAATTACACAGATGAGTCGTTTGTACAAAGTTTTTATACTAGTCGGTTTCCAAAATATATAAAAATACCAATGGAGGCTTCAGGTTTGGTATACCACAGTATATTGTAGATAGAGTAGAGTATATCTAGAGTATTGTTTTTATATTAATTTATTCTTTATTATACCAGTTAAAGATGGTAAAAAAGGCGGGCTTAATGCTAGGAGCAATGGTTTTACCTCGACATAACGTAGAGTATTTATAATTCAATATATTATGCAGTTATTATACTGTCATTCGTATACCTGCTCATCCAATACTGCTTGGCGGTCAGTCAGACAGTCGTTAGCCTCGTCTTCTCTGGTCACGGATCCGTCTGGGGCGAAGGAGTTCCGCATGATTCCTGGCAAAACTATCAATAAACATTTCTCCATTATTCTCTGTAACTAATGTAACGTACTAATTAGTCGTTTCGCGTCGCATAATGAGTTAACCGTTTATCAATGTTAGATTTGGCGTTCGCTGCAAGCTGCACATTAATTCTGTCAAAGCTATTAGTTAAAGCTAAGATTTCAAAACAATAAAATTATCGAAATACACATACATAGGTAATATTAATAAATTGCGATGTTATACAAATGCAAGATGTAATTCATGATCGTTGTACGAGTTACTTATAATAATTGTAATATGCTGTATATTACAAAAAGGTCAGTCCACAATGAACGGAATTCAAATCAGAGGTGCGTCTTGTTATCTGTTAGTCGTCCATCACTTTGTAGCGAGGCGCCGGAACGTCGCATGCGGTTAAGCCCATCAGAACATACTCGCTATCAAGTAAGTGTTAGATGTAATTGTAGGATTTATAACATGCCATATTGTATTGTTATGCGTCGCATCGCCAAAGTGAATAATAGACCATACCATGGAAGAATACAGTATCTAGAGCCAACACAATTAATATCTTCATGTTATATCTGCCAGTTTACCAATTAATAAGATATAACATGTTATTAACTGTGGCATGAGTCAAGCATAGCATGCGTTTTATTTCATAAATATAGGATGTCTAAGTGCTTGTATATTGTGCAGCGTGAACCATTGCGGCATTACCACATGAGCAGAATCTGTGCTACTACGATAACGGCGCTCGGTTTATTACTCTACTGACGTGTAGTTTTATCATAATGAGCCCTAATAACGATTCGTTGTTATTTAGGTATGCAATGTCTGATTGCTTGTTCAGACCCAAAGACTTATTTAAATATAATCTTATACATTTGTATAATCTCTTTGTCCAAACCACTTCACTTTCATAATTATATCAAACATTATTTAAGCGAAAGACGTTACGATTGCATGTTTTTGACACAAACATACTGCTCGGATCTGTATAATAGAAGCCAAGTCTGTGTCAGAAAAATATGCTATAGAAGATTTTATTTTGGTCTGGTGTGAATAATAGTGTGATCCCTGACCACATACCGTAACGCGTAACAGAAATATAAATTATGAATCACGAAAATACATAAAAGCTGCAACCGGAGACTAATAAAAAAATAAAATTAATTTTGAAGCAAACAGTATATCAGTACCGATAATTCTATTTTGAACATAAGACCGTAAATGCCTGGTACGAGTAGTAAAACGGTAAGTTTTAAACAGATAAATAATTAGTATAAGTACAAGTAGGTAAATAAAAAATTAACTTTAATTATTACCAGCGTAGTGGCTTACAACGATCATTATATACTACTTTACTATACATGTTAACTAAACCTTAAGTATAAACTAACCCAGAAGTTAATAAATACTATCGATAACATGGCATGCACTGATCTACTGTTAATATCATCTTTTACACCGAAGAAAAATCATGCAGTTTTCGTCTACTAAAATTATACTCTTGTATACGAATGTTTCATCCGTATAACTGCCAGTTCGATTGACAACCTAAACTGCCTAACTACAACAAGACTATATGTTTGCCTATCCGTTACCGAGAGATTTTTACTTATCGATCGAACTAGCAGTGAGGACGGGGCTGGCCCTCGTTTAGGAACAAGACGTATGGCAGGAATGCATGCACACTGGACGGTGTGTCACCTGCACTGGGGTCCGGCGGTGGTTCCTCCTCGTTGTAGTCGGCCTCTGGTTCCGGACCACTGTCGTCGTCTGCGTTCAACGACATGAAGAAGCGGAGAGAGACTATATATTATTATTATGTTTGCACATACGTTTACGTTTTTTTATGATTTGCAATTTTCGACTTTATGCCTTTAAGTAGTAATTGTAACATTTTCTTGTTCCTAAGAAATGTAATTTTTAACGTGTAACGTTTGTAGATTCTATTTTATTTCGTAGTCATTTTCAATTTTGTTACAAAATCCGTTATATAGTAAAAGGATGTAGTACCTAAACGCACATATCGAAACATTTAAAACTATAAAGCAATAAATAAGTATCAAAAGCAGATGCTTTGTTTCAAACCGATTTAAAATATGAGAGCGAATTTGAATTTTCACACCAACGCTTTATGAACGGGAACTCGACAGTCCAACGTAGGGTTGAACAAGTTATGGTACGATAAATAAATGTCGGGCAGGCGCGACTAAGTTCCATTAGTTGCTTTTCCGAACCCTACATAACTATATAACAGTCTCATATAGTATTAAAGGTAAGTAAATTTTCGATGCACAACACATTTTGTGAAGAAATGCAAGTGATCATGAAAAGGACAATAATGCAGGTGAGTGAATTAAATGGAACGATAAGTTAATTATACAAATAGATAATGTGCCTTTTTGCAAATATGTACTGAAGCACGGATTGAACGACATTGAGTTAGTAGTTAGTATCTTTTCCGTGAGAAGGTGACAGTGAAGGAATATTTTGTGCAATCTGTCATCATTTTTATATATGTACATTTGATATTTGTAACTGATTCCATTGCAAAGTGCCAAATTGTACAGTTGTGATGTTTTAGGCTAATGGTTATAGCCAACCCATGATAACTTCTGACAAATAATTACTATAAGCGTAGACGTAGCATTTTCGTCTAGCTTCAAACATGTCTGCGACTTTGTACGAGGTCGGATTTAGGCGCCAACATATTTCTATAAATAACAGAATATGATTATATTGCTTGACTGCACTCGCCAATTAACTTTGTTTGAGACCTCTGACATCCGATCAGCTTTCTCCTTAACTATGACTCAGATTCTGATAATACTATTCGTATCGCACGCCACTGAACTGCTAAATTGATGAATTTTATTATTAAAATATCCTTTTTAAGTTGTAGGTACCTCGACACTGTCCTTCGTGAAATCAGATCATCACTTAAAGACGATTCTTTTTCTTCTTCAAAGAGGCTTTTATGGAGTCTGTCTACAATTCGAGCCAAGCTTTATAGCCCCTCTAACATGTGAAAATATCTACATTTTAGCGAAACTATGGCGTAGGAAAACTTAGAGGCCAATGGTTCACTCGACTCTGCAGAAGACCGCGGAATGGGTGAAGATTCTCTTGACAATGGTATCCATATACGGAAATATTATCTTGTATAAACCACTACTTCAGAAGGGCTAAAAATATTGGCGGTAATTATTTCTGATGCTTATCAAGGTACTCACAGTCCGGTGCTGGCGGCTCGGGGTTGGCCAGCAAGCAGCCGGCCCACTCGGCGCGTGCGATTTCCCCGTCGCCGTCTCCATCGCAGCCGCGCGCCCAAGCTCGTGCGCATCGTTTAGGCTTTACCACCTATTCGTGGACAATGTAATACGAAATTATTTTCTAACATCCTTACGAGTATGCAGCCATTGTTAGCAGCGCCTTGCTCGGTATGAATAAATTCAAAGTAGCTCAAAGTAATCACCTATTTTATCAATACATATACTACATGTCATTCTACTTCTCCATCGTTTCGACAAAGTGTTTTATCGTTGAGGAGACAAAATAACAAAAAGATTGGATTGCAAACTTAATGGGGTAGATAATACTAATCCAATATTTTAAAATGTGCCAAGTTATGATATGGTAGTAAGTATATTTACAAGATCTTGGTTGGAGATTAATTCAGGATCATTTAATATATGCTAGAAGATTTCCGTGAAAAACGTACCAGCAAGCGCAATAATTTATATACCGATTATTGATTCGGTTTCTTATTCAAAAGACGTTTCGATTTATCGTAGGCCTTATTTCGCTGCAAAAATTTAAAAAAATGTTGTCTACGTATATCGTTATCTTTTTAGCATTTAAAGTGTCGATGTAATTTGATATCCTTTGTGTTTATCCGTGTTTCGTTATTTATTTACCTTTTTGCATCATTTTGAATATGTATAGAGTCATACATGCTGGTTAGACCGGATTATTGACATTCTATATCAATATTTATAGCCCATAATAAAACATTGCTTCAATAATGTTAAAAATATATTATAAAACCAATACGTACTTGTTAATAATATTTTTATTTAGTCTTATATTATAGACACCTTCTGCTCATTCGGTCTAGATAATGTGTATCAATATTATAATGTTTCTTACAATATCTTGATTATCTCAATAATAAAGTAAGTCAGTTTCGAATACCAATACCGGAAAAAAGAAATCTTCTTTTTTCGTTTAAAAACGTAGTATATCATACTTTTTTAAACAATTATGTTTTTCAACTTAATCAAATCTAATTGTGTTAGAATATCAGAATCAGTATAGGATATGGTCGTATTCATATTTCATAATACCGGAGAATTCAAGATTCCATCGTATATATGCAGACATAAATAGAACAGTGTAATTACAGCTATATTGTGATGAAAAAAATATTCACAAGTACCTTTTTAATAAGCCTCCTTAAGCCCCGATATTCAGATTTCTGTAACGAACCACTTCTGTCCCGGTCTAACTCCCTGAACTTCCAGTCGGCTACCGCCCGCGGTTCCACGGATGTCCCGCCGGGATCCACTCGAGCCCGATCGTATTCGCCACTGAATATCTTTATAAGATTTCCATTGAATTGGGCACGATCAACTCGCGTACAACCTGCGTAGAAAATATTGAAGTTTTTATTAACAATCACCCCCAAACTGATCCTTTAGAACAATTGGTAAGAAATTGGCTCCAGGAAAAAGTCGAATCTCCGTCAGGATAAATCAGATATATTCATCAATCGTGATAATGATGAGACTATAACGAACTCGCCAAACAGGGGATCCTTCTATAGGAGTAGAAGCGCGAGAAGTTATATCAATAATTTATTTATTAATAAAGTGTATCTGCAATATACTACCAATCAGTATTTTTGTTACTCGTTCATAAGAAGCTTTTAAATGTGTAATAAAACGAATGAACTTTATAAATACTCTGTGGTGCAATCTAAACGCAAAACTATAAAGGCTTAAGTGGGTTACACGAGATTTGGATTTAACAACTGTATCTCTCATCGTTTGTTAATATCTATTGAAGCAGATCACAAAAGACCAGTTATATAACTGCATAGCACGATACACGTGGTAGGGAACTAGGTAGATTTTGGGAGCTCACTTCTTTTGTTCCGTTGACCCCGTACAGATGAACGACGTCTTGTGTGTGATTTACCTGCAAAAAACGAATTATCTTAAAAGTCATCGCGTTTGCTCAATAAGGATATGCATGTACAAGAATATGCGAATTCATTATGAACTATGTATTTTAAACAGCCCCTAAAGATGCTATCTCGTAACATAAACTCGTAGCAATGAGTCAAAATAACGTTGCAAGATTTTCTTACGTAAATAGTCCGACAGTTACATAAAATTGCTAATAAAAGCTTGTTAAAATTAGAATAATAATATGGGTGAATAATGAACCTAATCATATAAATAACAAATTATATCATAGAAACAACAAGTCATTCTTTAATAAGATGCTATATTAGAGTAAACAATATCATATAATAATTATTGCCGATCATCGTGTCATGTTAAATACTGCAATTGTTTGCAATATTTCATGTTTATTTATCAATACAAAGGATTTTATTGGTTGCACGGTTATTCCGTCGAATAAATATTTCTCGCGAATTCGAGACAAATAAGGTACAAATTAAATTATAATGTTAATGCCAACCTGGATAGATAAGTCAATTTGATATGCTATTAATATTCATAACTGTGCCCGATCACAACTCATAGCGTATATTAGGTAAATAACAAAATTTAATGTAATATAATTACATCTCGATAATGTGACAATAATAATTTGTATACAAATGATAATGAAATCTACAAAAGAGTGATAGTCTGATGGATTGATAACATTGCTAGAAACACTAATGTGGTACAAATAGGCCCTTAAGTAATTATACTGAAAGTTGAAGCTAAGTTATTGTTACTACTTAAGTGTTATTTAGTGTGGTTTAACATTAGTTACCTATTCTTTTCTAATAATTTAATAATAATAATGCTTAAATTACACAACACCATTACAAGTAGATTTTTCAATTCGACACATTTTGAATCGTAAATTAAGACCTATGTCTATTTCTAAATTCAAAAGTTTATAACAAATAATGAGTGAGACCGAAATTATGTGATAGGTTCCGGTTCAGACTGAATGAAGATCTGTTGCTGTATTTTATTTAGGACTGGTGACTAAGAGTCCGTGGGATGAATGCAGCTTCCTGTAGGGAAGTTATGCCGCTATAATTCAAGAAAACAATTACTGACACTTGAATTGGAATAGTAAGTTAAAAGCACGATCACAAAACTTATTTTTCTATTGTCACTTTTTAAACAGATTTAATAATTTAGTGTATCAGGAATATTTGGCTTTAAAAAGTAGCAGTAGATATGTAATGAACTTCAAGTAAAAACTTGAAATTTGTTGACGCTAATTTTTCATTCACTGTAGTGCTTATTGAAGTACGTAGTTATGCCATAAGCCCTTTATAATTTCTAAAGTTAAAATTTCATCCAATTTCTTATTTTAGTCCAATTTATTTCTATAAAACACGACGTGTCATATGTATTGGGAGACAAATTAACTGTATGAATGCGCCGTTTGCAGTCTATGACACGAGAGTACTAGCCCGGCCTAAACTGTGCACGGGTGGAAGTGTGTGTCTGTGAATTGTATCGTCATATTATTTTATTGTATGTGTGCGATGTCCTGTAAAGGAGAGGCGGGGTGTCCGTCTCTACCAACCGGTCCAAACGGCTGAGATGTACGGAGTTAGTCAATATAAAAACCGGTAACGAACGAGCTTGCAGCTTATGCCGCTATAAATTTTTAATTGAGTATTGAAATGGCTTCATTTGTTTGACTTTAAAGCAATGTCTTTTAAAAATTAATGTGAACTCACTATCGTCTTTTAAAGAGTGATGAAAAACAAGACATTGTAAAGGATTTTATTTTACAAATTAACGACATAACTTTTATAAATAAGGTACTCTAGTCATGAGACATTTAAGACGTATGAACCTACCGCGTGATATTTCTTCAAAATATTTAATATGAAGAAAGAATTAAGTTTCATGAATAGCATAGTATTATTTCTATAATTATATTTTGCAACGAAACTTATAATTTTTTACTTTTATCCTTACGTTAGAAAACTTTTAGGGTAGTACTATATACTGTGCTGTTCATGTCCAAGGAATGCTGTCTGTGGTCACGGTTTTTTTCTTCACCGATGCATCACTTGCTTACACTTACACCCAACTTCGAAAAATTAAATGTCCTTTATTCATTATTTATTTACCTTTATTCATAATTTTTTAACGGATAAATATATTTTGTTACATTTTAACACTTAAAACTTTAAAAAATTGATAAAATAATATAATATGGAAAAAGTGTGACCTTATCACGGGGAGTCAAAATATAAGCAATTTCAAGTACAACATTAAATATTTTGTAGGTACTTAATCGAGCATTACGTAAAAGATATCAAAATATAGCATAAATAATCCGTGTCTTCTCTTGCGACCTGTAACTCTTTCGCCCATTTTATTACGTTTATAGGACGGCAGGTACCTAAACTAAGTATAAAACATCAAAGGTGCGGCGAACTATCCCAACAAAGCTATTATGTCTGGAGCATTTTTTTTCTATCGCCTGATGGTTGGCTCACGGGCACAAAAAACTGGACGCCATTGTAATCTGGCGTCGAGCTGTCTGAGCGGGCCGCTGTTTCTAAGAAACGCCTGTATTTGTAACAACGCGAAGGTTTGTCTCGTCTCGCCACAGGGCACTTCGCTCGTTCCCGTCAATACAACACTATTAAAATCGTGCGCTCATTCTAAGGGATGATAATAATATACACAGCTCCTTTAATATTATTTTTAATATACGACGAAGTAGTTGTTAAATTGTTAATGTGCGTCTGGAAGTCTAGATGAACAATTTGTTACTGATTTTATCTTTGAGTACAGGACTTTTGTACTAGATTTTCCTTAAACATGTTCTATGAAGTGCATAAAAGAGTATAACAACAAATTTGTTACAAAATGTTTATTAGCGGAAAACCGACGCTTTAATTCATGATAATCAGAAAACCTAAAGTGACTCTTATTGTTGTATAAGTAATTAAGATTTTTATTCGACAATAAAATATGTAATGTGTCGTAAATGTAAAATAAAAGATAGCATCCATCCCAATGTAATCATTTGGAAGCTTTCTTAATCATATAAAATCCGGGTTCCAACTTCAACGTAGTATGGCCAAGAATTGGTTAGATAGGTAGGTACATTTAATTTTTATATTGGGCGTCAGGCAATTTCTTTGAATTCCGGGTTCTAACAGTCTCTGATTGTGAGTCAATACAGCAAGGTCAAATAGACAAAATGTCAGGTTTCAAATGTAATTAATGAATTAAATAGATTCATTCAAATTGGACATAAGAGATAATAACATTCCTGATGTTTTAGGGATATCGCGATGTACTTGTAAGTACAATAATTATAATTAATAAGCTTTATCTTTTTTAAACGTTGAAATAAATAGTACGATTGAAGACGTTTTATTATTTTATAAAACGGATATATTATAAGAAATAAAGATCTATTTAACGTCAGCATAGTGTTCACGTTACCAGACTCAATATTATACAATAACGCTACACACATACACTTAGACCGAGAATAGAAAATTTAAGTCATCGTTCAAATATCTGCCCCTCTGGGAATCGAACCCAGGACCCTTCGAACGGCGGTCCGGCGTGGTGAACATTGCGCCAGGACGTTCAATTATATCTGGAAACTTATTATCAGTTATCTTCAGTGATATGAATAATTTTAATTTACAACAAAAAAGGATCACCATAATGACGAACACTGCGTAAGTGCTAAGTAACATGCTTAACTGTCAATAATTTAATAATAATAATGTTTATATAATGGTGAAGGTCTTTTATAATTATAGTGAAGGAATCAATGAAGCTTGATTATTGTCGCTACTACGAGTACTGCATATATGAACTCCTGGACATTGGAGAATGGAGTTCTCAATCAGTTCATGCCATGCTGAGGAACCAATGAGACTAGATTATTGTCACTACTACAAGTACTACATATATGAAGCCCTGGACACTGGAGAGTGGAAATGTCAATAAATTCATGCCAGCAGTGCAAAAAGCTCCTATTATTTCTCTTTTTATATTAAAGTAATAGAAGAATCTCATTTTTATTAATCACTTATGCACAAATTAGAAGATACCTGATAAATTTAAACGTATAGAATGTGTTTATAGATACAACGCCGTTTAATAACATATAATATGACAAAGGCAAAAATCATAGTCACAGAGATTGCGTACTGCATTCAATTAGCGAATTGAACCCATACGGGTTGCAGCCAGCCTGTTAACTGTGTATCCGCTTCTGTCGAGCAAACCCGTCTCCGTATCAATATATAATTATGGAATTGAATAACTAAATAATACAACAGTAAAACAATCATTTTAACATTTAGTATATTGTAATTAGGAATACAATACGCTTAAGTATCAATTTGAACATTATTCATGAATATCACTTGAATAAATATTTATTTAAATTTTCAATTAAGAAATCATAAGGTTTATTAAAATAAATTTCAAAATAGATATATATATATATCACGATGATATCAAGATGTTAAAATTTTAAAACGGGAAAATACCGTGGGAAAGATATACATACCGAAATATAAGTAGGATACTGTTTAGGAAACTTGTTATTTTTTGGTAAAACAACAGAATTTTACAAATATGATATTTCCTAGTACAATTTCTAGTTTATTATGTACACGTTTTCAATACCTACATTTGATATAGAATTGAACAATTTCCTATTATGAACAAATATCGTAACACACAGACGCGTTCAGTGACAATTTCAAAGTAGTAATTGATAGCAAAATCAACGGGGCCAATTTAAGTGGTAATAAATGTTTAATTGCTGGAGTGAGTACGCGCAGAGCCCTAATGGAAGGGACTGTGCGTTGGTAATTGGAAAATAGCCGTGACTGAGCAAGATAGAGGCGACTTTAACGAGAATACCACGATGACGTAAAAGAGTTGTTGCACTATACAATTTGTAGTTCGGAATAAGTGTTTTTGTACACATTATGAAGGACCTGAGGTGCATTGAGTAAAATAGTAAATAAAAATAAATGACACATCGATGCTTTCTTTAACGTGAAGTTTGCTGTACTAGAAATGTTTTAATACTTACATAAAAAATAGCGTAACAAATGCCTTACGTATTATGACGGATAAAACTGCTAGTATATATTTTTTATTAAAATAAATATAATTGTGTTATACATATTATTGGCCAGTGCTAATACCGTGTGTGAATTAATCACTTACAATTACGGTAAATTCGATGTTTCCCTACAAACTTTTATCCACTTAGATTGTATCGAAACCATACTTAAAAATGTCTGAAAGATACTCTCATCACACAGAAAATATTTCATGACATACACAATAATTCTAAACAGGATATGCAAGTATTTCTATTAAAAATTGTGATAACCGATGTGTTCCGTAGGTTTATTAATTGTAAAACTGTTTTAATAAAAACTTTTAATAAAAAAATTATACTCATTATTATACACAGAAATTAAATTCCTTAGTATTTATGATGCAGACCACACGTCCCAACATTTTATTTTCTATTGTTAATAAATTCATGGTACCTACTATATAATTCAGTTTAGGCAACATAAATGTTTAGTAAGCGAATGCTTAGGAAAACTTGTTCTAGAGATTCAGAAAAAAATTAAGTGTTTAATTATATGATTTGCAGAGAAAAGCATGCTGCTATCTCGTAAATGAAGCTACATCAAGCGTGACTTCCCCTGTCGACGTACTGATGGAATGTCGCATGACTTTACGTACATATTGCATATAAATATTGGCATTTCATTAATAACGTATTATAATTACCTGAATCACATAACCGGGCATATTTGCAACTTTTAATATCACGACCCAAACTAAGGTTATCGAAGACCCAAAGGTTGGGTGCGTCAGACACCCAATACAATTTAGCAGTCGCACGATCCTGTTTGTAGGTTAATTAGGTATATCGTTTATTAAACGAACCGCCTTAAATCAGATTGCTTTGATAGAATAAAGTGCAAAATCAAGTTACGGTTGGACTAAACTTATTGACTCGTGCCAATTTTTACCTGAGTTTATTCTCAGAACCAATGTACGCTATCTCCCCGGTTCTTTGTTATATAGAATCAAATGTTCACTCCATAATATCTAGGTATAGCTGGACCGATATGGCTTGGTTTCAATATACTTTTACTTTTCGCGTTATTTCCTTCGGTGTTATATGTATTCAATTTAATATAGAATCTACCATTTATAAATTTGTATTGATAAAATCTGAATATTTCGCGTATAAAAATGATAATGAACCTAACGGTTGTAGTCGTAGGTAGCAAATAATATCGTGTATTCGTGTATAATAATATTAGTCTTCATCGCTCACATAATTGAAGTCTCGAAGGAAAGTAGAGGAGAAAATGGTAAATAAAATTAGTGCTTTAAAGCTATCGAAATATGTGATATTGTTTTTATTAACTGTCCTCTAAATGTAATAAGAGAAATAGTCGTAAGGTGCGGGTACATAGGAAGCAAGTGATTAGGATCGACCCAGAGAAACCCAGGGCGACGGCCTGCGTAGGCCGCCTCTTTGTTAGAATTGGTACCAATAAAAACTTAACATTTCCCTCCTCCCTTTCTATCTGCAACTCTTATTCAATTAAATACCGTAAAACGGCTGACTGGCTGATAGCGGCAGTATAGTTACGTTACTAGTTACTCCTTACTGTGTAGTACATATTACAAATTTAATATACTTTTTATGTCAGTGAAGATATGTATTTATGTTATAGATATATTTGGATTAGTTGCGTAACTTTTATGTTATAATGAAAAACATATTGTTTTAGCGACGATCACCTGCTTAGCTTTTAGATGGTTGTGTCAGAACACCACATGGTTTAGCTTGAGACACAGTTATTAAAATAAAATTTAGATTTTCCTAATATTATATGGAACTCATTTATTTCTTTTACTTTTAATTCCATCTAGGTGTCCAGTTCTATCAGTACTCAAGAAATTGAATGCCATTTGTATAAGTCAATTACATCATTGAAAGGAAAATAGAAAAGTAATGTTTGTACTAAAATAAGAACAATTAATAATAATAAAGTCATAGAAACAATTATTTTGAGTACAATTAAAAAAACCTATGTCTATTCTTTGGAACAAATTAAAATTACTCTATGGCGAAACTGCAGCGTAGTAAATAGTAAATGAATATACATATTTATTAATTTCCCTGATGTACGTGTAGATTATCAGATTCGATGTGTATCTGATTAGCAAATTCTGCATTCCCGAGTTTGTGCTACCGCTATTCTTGAATTTCCAGTTTTAATGTTCAATACAAGTTAAGAATCTATCATCAAATAATAAAGTGGAGATTGAATGTTTATCTGACTTCTATATAAACGAACACCCTAAAACGTAAACTTTTATGCAATCTTAATCTTAATAACATTATAAATGCGAAAGTTTGGATGGATATTTGTCCTTCAATCTTATCAGTACAGTTAAAAGGATCTGGATGAAATTTGGCACAGAGACAGTTTATAATCCGGAATAGCGCACAAGCTGTTTTTGATCGCGGAAAAATATACGGTTCCCTTAGTTTAGTTACGGATGGAGAGATGGTTCATATCACGGGTATCAAACTTGATACAGTACAAAAAGTTAGATAAAATTTTAATAAAACCTCTCTTCCACGGAAATAGTGGGAAGCAAAAGCTAGTTCTTTATATGAATGTATTTGAAACTAATTTAATAATTAATGAACTATAGTAACCAATTAGGCACCTAATTATATACTATACTTCAAGTGTCAGGCGACATCTTGAATTTTATTTGTGTAACTAAAACATGTATAACGATATTGATGCTCGTGTCGCTAAAACATATTTAACGATATTTTGCTTGTGACTTAACCAAGTATATTGCACTTTATTAATCTATTAATTCACGTATACATTGTACCTATGAAAGCTTGTCCGAGTGTGATATTTATTTATTCTCGTTTGGTTCATTTTCTATTATCTCTTTAACCTTTTATTATTTCCCAAGACTCCCGAATCTTTTCTTTAAGTTTATAAAAGCCAGTACGAATAATATGTAAGGCACAAAGTTTGGAAAACTTCCTGGTAATTTTCATTAACTATTTATGATTTCAAATAAACAGAGAAAAAAAATCAGGGCAAGAAACATTAAGATAAGATTGTTTACGTAGTACGTTACGTGCTTAGCTCGGTTAATGGATGAAAATTAATACCCACTGTAACTAACAAATATTATTTTTTTTCGAAAATTAACTATCATATTATTTTTAATCCCAAATTAACCTATTGGGTACCTCAAATTAAGAACGAGAAAAGGCTGAATATAATACGACCATGTTGCACTACTACATAAATGATAAAATCTTATGTTAATGATAATAATGAAATCTTTAGTGAACGAAATTTAAGAGCATATTATCTTATTAGCTGTGTATATTCATTCAGTTCGGAGTGTTTTAGTGATTCTGAAGTGGTCAAACATTTATAATAATTTGATGATTAGTGCAATTCTGGATGGCCGCAGCATATTTTTGCTGCCTAAGGCAACCATTATGAGCTGGCCGTGTGACACGTAACAATGGGTATTCGTGTCGTCGTTTAATTCGATGATGGGTGCCATCAAGTAAACAGGTGGAAATTGATGCCTTCCTGCACGAGTTGCTGACCCGGTTGGAAACATTGACGCCTCTTTGAAGGAATAGATTAAGATTTTCTACAATTTTCATAGCCACGAATTACGAGTCAAGGCAATAGAACTTCTATCTAAACAATTATTGTTATAAATAGGCGTTTCCGAAAGGTTGGTAGCTATGCTTTATCATATCTTATGCTTATCTTCATGTTTATTATTCCAAAAAATCATGACTTAAATTGAGACAGACTTGAGAAAGATTATATAGGAGATAACAGGATCACTTAAGGATTGCGGTAATTAAAAAAGTAAACGATCAAAAGCAACGATAATTGTCTTTAAATATGACGTAAAGTTGAAGAATATGAAGAAATAAAGTGGAGAACAAAAAGGCGAGCAAAAGTGAGCAAAAACTCAACAACTATTATTTGTTTCATTAACATCATGTGATCACAGGAATTTAAAAAACAAATCTTATTTCTTTCGTAGAAGTTAAATAATCGTTTAATAAGACCTAGGTATATTTTATAGCTTCAATTTGTGAGTGGTAGTGGAAATAGTTCTACGTACATTGCCCATTACTACTATCTTAAAATAAACAATTGTCAACATTTTTCATCTGGTTGATACTGCGCAGAATCTTGGCGCCTCTGTTAGGTATATCGCGGGCCGATATAGAAGATTTATTGTATGAAAAACATTCAGACAACAAATTACAATCACGCAATGCAATGGTTCACAACAAAGAAATTAAAAAACGTGTTTTGTAAAACATTTAAAAAAATATTTTTCTGTTTCTCGACGTATTAACTGGTTACACTCAAAGGCGGCTCCCGGAGTAATCTAAACATTTTGGCTTTCATCTGGACTAATGTTTATTATAAACGATGTTGAAAGCATCAATTTGATGTTAAGTAGAACAGATGTTTTGAATCCGGGTGTGGATAATTTTTAACTTTTGAGTAACGCGTTCAGTGTAAAAAGTATATATTTTGTGTAAAACATTGTTTCCTTTTACATAATTATAATCTAAATACTATGTAGAGAAATTCCTGAATAATGAATCAGTGTATTAACCTTTATTCCAAAATATATGGAGTTTCATAACTATGTATGTATGTAGTTTTAGATCTAAATATTGGTGATAGAATTGTAATAGAAACTTATCGTCAACACACTAAGATTTTAATATTAGAACAAATGAATACAAATCAAGTAAGTTTTTTAAGCATACAGAATTACTGCGATAGATGAAAATTTTATACGTATGAGTATATCGTAAAGTTGATGGTCCAAACTAGGTCATTTAATTCGAATATTACTGTTTTGGATTTATTTAACTTAAGAATACATTGAACGTGGTTGTATCAATACCTTATGTTGACTTCGTAGAAATCTACTGAACATTGTAACATTTTTTCTTCGCCGATTGTGTTGAGTTGTTGACAAGGTTCTAACCATACTAAGAATATCGTAAATTTCAACTTTAATCTAAGAAACATAAAGCATTTTCTTGTCGATTTAATTCGACTCCACGACGCCAAGTATTGAGAAACGTTTCTAAGTATATAAAGTTCATATCTCAATTTCAACGAGGTGGCTGGTATGTTTAGCAAGAACTTATTAAATCTTTTTGATCCTGTAATAGACGGACTTAAAGATACGTATTCTCTTTCAGAAAACCTTGATAAAGCGTATATAATCGAAGGACGATGAGATTTTCTTAGATTGAAGTAGAAATAGGAAATAGTTACATACATTAAATAATAAATATATTATGTTAATATGGAAAAATGATAAGTAAAAATGATGCACTTTTCAATAAGAGAAGATAATAAACAAGAGTAGAGTAACACAAGTACTTAATAATTTTTAGAAAAACAATTGAATCTCAGACGTTATATCGCAATTTACACAAAATAAATAGATATACAAAACGAATAGATTTATAACCATACTTATTGTTGTTGGCTATCAATAAATTAAATCAACAAGATTAAAGCCAAATACAAATTACCTCAAAGTTCAAAAAAAATTGGGTTGGTTTACCTAAATTAATTTGTAAGATATGATGTCTTTTTAACACCAACTGGTCTTACTCAAAAACTTCCACTCAATTCGACACTCCCTAAAAGGAACTAAAAACAAAATCATTGCATTTTAAATCTATTTGCTTAACTAGTAGTTGTCAAAGTAAGAAGACAAATTATGAAACAAAAAGCTATTGAAGTTAGGTTAAAAATATAGGGGGTAGTAGTCTAGCATCATGTATAGTGCAATATAAAATGTTGCTTAGTTGCTTCGGTTATCTTAGGTCATGGTTAAGAAATTAACATAGATCAGAAAATTGAGGAAATTATTGTATTGTCTAATTGTCGTCAGTTCATAATACCTCAAGTTGAGATAATATGCTGAAGCTATAATTAGGTTTGTTATGTTTTGTGTAATTAGTCGATAAAAAGAGTAGACGAGCCACGTAATGGTAAGTGGTCACCATCGCCCATGGAAAATAGCAACACTAAAACCGTCGCTTATGTTATGCATTATTGGCCAAAAAAGATAGAAAAAGATTCTTTATCTCCCACCCGGACGCAATGAATCGTTTGACGACTGATTTAAGCAAAAGCTAGTATCTAACCATGCGATCTACACGGAAAGATAATAAAATCAGTAATTAACTAATTAATTATTAATAACTTTAATAATATCGAGGCTAAAAAGCGAAAACGCTACTATATTGGGTGCGGGTTACATCGTATCCGTCTTTTAGCGTTTTAACACCAAGCTCGATCACCAAGCAAACCGGCTTCTGTACGTACAACAGCCTGGTCTGATAGAAGAACTGGGCTTAATATTACAGCATACCAACTCACCAGTCTTAGTACAGTCTGGTCTGCCGTTCCTGACAGCAGTATCGGGTAAGGGTTTCCCGTTGGATGTGACGCACCAGCATCCAGCCGCGGCGCCACCGGCCGCGCACTGTACCGCCGCGTACGTACCGTCCGCACGACAACGCGGCACAAATGTCGCTCGACGTCCGCCTTGCGCGTTTAACGCGTACCGCAGTACCAGCAGACAGGACGATTGGCCATCTGGTGAAAAATAATATAAACGTCATCCACACTATCGGCCTTATTACAAAACGTCGTCTAGCTACAGCATCGGTTTAAACTTCTATTAGACCAACTAAAATAAACCTTGGCTTAAAGTATAGTATGAAAGATAAACCTATACTTGAT
>DWJN01000535.1:0-23267 GCA_018248895.1 Carystus phorcus
GCTTTCGACGACGTAGTCTGTTGTATTTGTCGGGTACATACAATGGCATCAATTCTAGCAATGAAGGGTTTGTAATGCCCCCCCTTATTACTTTGAAAAAATATACCATTAAAGTAACATTCCGTCTTACCTCTAATGATTCGTATCCCAACATTACATTATAGTGGCACTTATCGAAAGTAACAACTACGCTACGTACTTTATTAAGCCCTCACGATAATATCGAAGTTGGTATATCGGGGAATAAAGCGATACCATATATATGTGGATAATTAGAACACAACTTTTCTTTACAAAGGGAAAAAGATTTATGCACAAATTTGCCGAGAAACTGAACCTCGATACAACAATGCAGCTACATCATCCGTAATGATCTCTTAATGGATCATAGTAATGTATAGATAAATTGGGTTTAACGGTATATATTTATATTTGACTCATATAATACACGTATATCACAAAGACATTTTCCAATTCGTATTATAATAATTCTTGAACGTAATATTTTTAAGTTGATCGTGTCATACTCGAAATTCCAGAGTCAAATTTAAGGAGAAATTGTAAAAGGAAAAACCGCCAGGATTCTGAAGGGCAAATTTCTGGGCACAGCGAGGAATGTGCACGCATAAAATCATAAGAAACGAATGTTCTAAAATTTTTCTATCTACTTTCCTAAATGTTTAAACGAGTTTTCATGTAAACAATCCACGATGCGAAAAGTGTGGTGAAAAAGGATACAAAGGCAGGGTATTTAACACTCAATAACAAGTGCAACCATTTCTAAACGATCCATTCTACAATCGTGATAATATACTTAATTACTAACACTGTTTTAATTTATGCATAAAACGTGCTGACCTGGTTACTTAGAACATTTAGCGCTTAAGTATATTAAAATGCACTTTCTCGGCTCCCTGAGGACACTCCACATCGCCGCCAACATAGTATCTTCACACGCGAAACATTTACTCACTTCAAATGAATCTATCAATATGAGTTCCGTCTCGAACAGAGTCTGCTAGTATTGCAACACTGCATTAGATTGTGAGCCTATCATACTCAACTTAGAATTAATAAGGAGTAATGCATAATTTTAACTAAATTTAATTATAGTACCGCACTAGCAAAGATCCAATTGAAATTCAAAATAGTTTATTCTTGAGGGTATTGTATTCGCTCAATAATGTTATGCACATATTTTTTTCTAAATTGTGCTATAACATTGAGAGGAAACGATGAGTACCTATATTCTTAATTGTATTGTCCTAATATCCCACTTTTCACATCGAAATTCATCACAACAGGTGTCGTTTTGATCTTGTTGATGTCACTGTCAATGTCACTACCATGTATCCGTTATCTGAAAATCCTTTTTACTTATATTTACGAGCATTACATTGTGAATTTCAAAGCAATTAATTCTTTGTTTATATAGATTCCTTGTTATGTTGATTATTATACGCAATACAATGAAGTGATTATTTTTGTAGATAAAAAGAACTATTTATTTTGCTAATATAGCGAACATAAATTTTGAACCTTATCGACCAAATATTTTTTTATAATAAATATGTTTATAATAAAAGTGCTTGTTACAGAAAATATTACCATAGCAAACCATAGCAAATAAAATATAGGGTCAAGATTACATTGAATACATCGTCATCTTAACCTATAGTGGCAACATTGTAGTCAACCATAGTAAAAAGTAGCGGGCACGGACAGCCGCCCTTAACACTCCTCAAGCGCCGAGACCGCTGATTCGACACGGGAACAATTTGCGAAAACAAACGCCAGATCGCGAGACACGACAGCCGGCGATGATGTAATTGTGTCACAGTCACAGCGCTGTGACTCAGCATCGCACGGTTTGACATCCGTAGGTACGTACTAACACAAAATACGTGCGACGAAATCATCGAACGCTAGGACGATAGGCGATACTAGAGTATTTTGTTGATCATATATGTATGTATGAATGTTTGAGTTAATGAATTTTACTCACACAAACCCCCAGCGATCAGTTCGATTTTTAAATAATAGTTAATACAAATGAGCGAAGGAACAGAATACTATGAAATTTCATGTTGTTAAGATTAGAACAGACGACAAAAATTTTACTAAATAACATCATAATATTACAGAAACCTGTAGTTAAAAAAAAACTCAAATAAACAAAATTTCGATAAAAACTGCGTACTTTTTTAATATGACTACAGTACCTACCCAGTATTTTCACTGTAATATGATCCTACTACATTCTATTTGAAATTGAAAAACAAATAAATATATAATATTTCATGAATAATTTCTTCTACAAAAACATGAACATAATGATATCTTCTGAAAATAACCAAAACAATAGAACATTGATTACCTAGTAAACATTTATCTATAGTTGTTTTGTGTAAAAACATAATAAAACGTTTACCAAGAAGCGCCTAAAGCCATTCATTTGTATGTTTTCTTTGAATTTAATCTCAAATACTACTAATTGGGCTATAACTTTTCTCATTTTCAAAACGAGATATATTTCGCAGCTTCAACGCGATTTGCAATAACTACGGCAATTTGTTTGAATTTAATTTGGAAAATTCCTGAAAGAACAGAAAGGGATCTATATCTCTACTCTTTACAAACGCGGTACTTTCGGGAGGTAATAAGAAATCATCCAACGTTTTGCGTCACGACCATCGAGGTCGATGCACTTTGGAAAAAGACAACACTATAACTGGGTCAATTGCAACAATAAGAAATAGGTAAGGCTTTAGTGTTTTATACGAAATGGAAATCTAGACTTAACTTACAGCACGTTGTTGCACACATTCCCATTAATGATTCGGTAATTAATCTCAATAATCTTTAATATTCTCTTTATAAACGTGACAGTTTGGATGGATGTTAGTCACTCTATCGCACCTGAATGGCTGAACGAATCTAGATGTAGGGACGTAGACAGATAATAAATCCGGGACAGCGCATAGGCACATATAAGGTAGTTATATCCCTGAAAAATGTAATGTACCTGTGGGATAATTGTGGGCGGATAGGTAATTCATAGCACGGGTTTACTAGGCATATATAATATATGCCATAAATTTGGTTTTGTGTATCCACTTTTCCGCGGACAAAGCCGCTTGTAAAGGCTAGTAACTTATAGGCGTTTAGCAAAGGGACATCTCCCGTTAAACTAGTTATCATGCCTGCAGTCTTATAAAACTTTGAGAGTGTGATTCAGGTCTGGTATAACGTCAATGTATCACTTATCGTACGATGTCATTCACAGGCGAACAAATGTTCATCTTTATAAACCAAATCGTGATTAACGATATAGTTAAATAAAGAAACGAATCGCAAAACAAACGATCTGTCAAAAAACGAATGACTTCTCAGAGGTCGTTTTATCGTTATCTTTAATGATTCGTGAGCACGTGAATACGGTCATCAGAGTTTGTGTTCCATTGGAAAAATAAAAACGATTCTCCAAACCATACTCCGGAATAACTATTCATCCAAATCTGTGATTGAATACTTTCCATCCGATTAATATTACGTCCGTTTGACCACTTTTAATGTTACTAAATACAAATATGAAACTTCTATTAAAAGTAATATACATAAGTGACTAGAGGAACCAGCAAACGTTGTTTTCCCATATAAATTTTTATTTAAGAACTATTTTTATAACCATAAAAATGATTATAGTGGACAGTGTACAAAACAAAAATATTTAAATCAATGTATAGAAAAAGTAACCAGTTTTGTGTCAGTCAAAGTTGAAACGATTGAAATATCTGACTTTGCTATAAACTGAACGAATCGACAATAAGCATTGTAACCGTTTCGTCTACGTCACGTTTGACCTTAAAAAATATGAGACTATTTGACGATACATTTTTAAACGAAGCAACTTTAGCAAACTTATCAACGTATACATTTCATTGCCCGTGACTGTACGTGAGCGACGTAATTATCCTCGTTCTTATATCTGTGCAATTTTATCAACTCATTTTTTTCCGTAACAACGATTAATTGTAGTCTACAGACGTTCGTTCGCTGAAAATGTTACGTTCATTTTTGCTAAATACGCCTCTGGATTTTAAATTGCAACACAAAATTGATGTTACTGAAAGAGTAAAAAATTGAAGCGTCTATTATGATGAAATTTATCTTTTCGAGAAAATCTATTGTAG
This sequence comes from Carystus phorcus, assembly GCA_018248895.1. NCBI lineage: Eukaryota > Metazoa > Arthropoda > Insecta > Lepidoptera > Hesperiidae > Carystus > Carystus phorcus. The sequence goes on from DWJN01000535.1 coordinate 4,194, forward strand.
CAACTGAAGTATACAGTTCAAAAAAGCTAACAAATGGCATTCCTCAATTATATTTATTCGGATATACCCGATTACAATTCATTCGATTGCATCTTTTTATTTTTGTGATACAAATACAGCTTCGAAATGAATTCAAATAAGACTTTTCAAGTCCATCCCACTAACAGAAAAAAGCAGGAATGTAATAATCCAGAATCCTTGACATATCTTCTATCACGCCATCTAATACTCAAACCAATCAGCTCTGACATCTCAATATCTAAAGCGTTCAAAACTTTTACTAACGGTCACTCATTCAACTCCCAACAACTAAGACGATCACTCACCAGTGACACGAGCTCTCAGACTATGAGCGCTTCGATTTTTTCTTTACCCTAGATTAATGAAACAAGGGCATCAGCCCCAGCCATCAACCCAATTCACGAACGCAATTACGTCATTAGCATCAACATGTATCGTTTGCATTACGTTATGAATATTCCCCGATATCTGATACTGTATCAATTATACCGACCCCTGAGTAACACGAATTGCTATGGCGAACGTATTCTATATTCGACAGCAAATATTTGTGGTATGACAATTGCAGTCTCTAGTGGTAATGATTCGAACTTAATACTTCATGCTATGCTGTGAGTTATACTATGATAATAAACGGCTATAATTATCATAGAGATTAACTGGGTGGTACAATACCTTCTGTTGTTAACCAATTGTTATGTTGTTGGCTTCAGAAGAACGGATCCCATTTTACTACAAAACTATGGAAATATTATTATGAAAAATCTTTTCTGAGGTTCTCTCCTAAATAGATTAACTGTCCGCAAAACTTTGAACTTTTCACAAGGTCAGGTTGCCTATTAGTGGATGAAATTTTGATTCGCACAGATGTGTGTGTGAATATGGTTAACCCTTTCCTTCCAAACTTGCTGACACATCGTCAGTTTCCATTGACAAAAAAATGAGAAAACCTTTCAAAACACTTCAAAGTGACGTTGATTGATTAAACGTTAAAACGCTCAGATCCATCGCATACAGTGTTGGACCTTTAAAACTGCGGTTTAATCGACTTCTTTCAAACAACGAACGTAAATGGAAGTCTTTTACAAAGTACTTTTAACTTTTACCTTCCTTATGACATTATGTAAAAAGATTTTCATATAAAATTTTAACTTTATTTCACATACAAACTTACTAAAAAGTATTTAGAAAGTTTCTTAAATTTAACCCGAACTAACTATAGTAAAGGGTTTTAAGCGTATTACAATAGTGCAATCCAATTTTTGGTGGTAAAACTAAGACTTAACTTAAGTGTTTAATTTCGCCAGCAGTATTTAAAAACTATTTATGTATTTAAATACTTAAATACTGCTGCACTAAATTTAATTTCAACCATTGATAGTTTACTACAATCGAAGTACGAGAGACGGACCTCATTTCTGTTACCACATCTACAGACATCTTAAAAATAACTCCATATATAAAATTCGCAGCTAGTTCTTACAGACCTTGCCCTCAAAGCACACGAGTGAAAAGAGTGCTTTGCATAATTTTAGGGCATTCTTCAAGTACGTCTTACAAGCGTCGACTACTCAAAGCGAGTTTATATTTATAAATATAATTCTTCTGTTCGTGTGTACCTCACTGAACTTTCAAGCAGTTGGGACTCATTTTTATAATACATTTCGAGCGTTTTTGTGGATTCAAACATGGTTTAGATTCAGAACCCGATTCTATTTTTTTAATAATTCAATAAATTTTGTTGTACGGGAATCTAACTCAATGAATAGGTTCAATATAAGAATACAATCAGAGTATAGCATTTTTTGCAGATCAACGTCTACCATATTTGCTGGTATATATGTATATAAAATATTAACTTCCCATATTATGTTTCTGGGTGCAAAATTCGATAATTATACTTATATGTATGAATTGTATGAAATTTTTTGTACAATAGAAGCATGTTTCTTAATATCGATATTGCCACAGAATGGGAAATTTTAGGCAAGGATTCCCAAAATCTTTTGACTATACTCGTAAGATCAATTTTTTTGTTTCTTCATATGGGTATTCAAAATTCAAAATCATATATTCATGTAGGGATTATCTTAATACACTTAAATATGTAATTTTTAATTCATTCATCATTTCATATTAAATAAAGCCTGTCTAGTTAGCTACCATCCCGTCCTTGAATGAACCCCTGAACCACTCGTCATGTCTTATCTAGGGATATGAAAGCCAGTGTTTACTTCCTTGCCCGGCAATGCAATAGTAATGCCTTTGGTGTTACTGACATCCACGAGCTTCGGTGACCATTGATCATTAGATAGCTTGTTGGCTATTAACATAAAAAATATTTTTAAGATTAAGCCTTAGTTCAATAAATCAGAAACAGGAATTCACATCAATACAAAAGGGTACACAAATCTTTATTTACTTAACTATAAACCAAACTTACTAACAGACTAAGACAGGCTAAGATTCTATGTCCAATTTATTCCACGGGATCAAATCCATTTCCCGGAATAATTAGTACTCCTTCGTGCTAACACATATTGAACGTTATTACTATGCCGAATGCCATATAAATGTAATTAGCGCTGTTTGCATGGTGAATAACAAACAGACGGATATGACATGTTTTAAACCAAAATATGTCTATAAGAATAGAGTTAAAAATAATAATATTTACCTTATACACAAGTATAATCTTAATCTATACTTATAATAAATCTTCCTTAATAATATTTTAAATGCGATAGTATGGATGGATATTCGTTGTCCAATCACACTGCCAAACGAATCTGTATGAAATTTTGCATAGAAACAGACTATAGTCCAGAATAGCATATAGTCTAGTTTTTATCCTGGGAAATGTACGGAGATTTAGTTCATGGCACAGATATCAAGCTTGGTACCGAATAAGGTAGTTATGAAATTTAGTTTTGTGAAACCATTCTTCCGCGGGCGGAGCTGGGGGACGGGACGGGACTGGTATTATAATACGTAAAGATTTCAAAACAGAATTTACAAAACGTTACGTTGAAATTACACACCATGACTACCTGACTCGTAATAAGATCGGAGATAGAGAACATCAGATAAAATGTAATATTCACGGATTATTAAGGAGCGTCTAGACACTTGACACACGTGAGATTAGAATACTGAGGTTACTAAAGGGTAACATTAACGGTCCTTTAATCAAACGGGATGGTGATGTAGGAATGTTTTACGTTGAATATTGTATTTATAGCTACTAATATTGACATATCCATTGAGGGACATTTTTAGTCTACAACCAAGAAAATCACTATTTGAAACTGATTACGAATTAAAAGCGACTCATAAAAGACTTGCGAGTGAATCAATCGAGAGGAATAATTTATGAAGATGGGTTCTGAAATGATATGAAACTTTTGAAGATAGAACTCATCAATAAAAGTGAAAATTGACTTTTCAATACATTCTTGTAATCACCGAATTATTAAGATTTTTTGAGGGATACAAATTAATTACATACTCATAACAACTCCTGAATTTACAAACTTAAACAAAAGAATTAAAATCTGTTGATGTCAAGATACTTTAAATATTTGTTTATAATTATGGCTTCAATATAATTGTAAACCTACAGCGCACCGTCTTTCCTTCTAACTCAAAATATATCAAAAGTATTCTGCTCAAGGTGCTGCAATGTGAATTGGCGAAGAGTTTAGTATTTTTTATAAGACGTGAAGCCTCATATAACAACAACTGTTATGCAATAGTATAAGTCCTCCGAAGTGGAAAAGCTGTAGAAATCACTACGTGCACAAATGTTTAGCTCGTTTTGTTTATGAGCCTTAATTGTAGTATTAAATTTGATTTATGATCTTTGAAACACTACATGAACCTAGTAGGTGTGACATTGGAAATAACGAAGTGACTAATAATACATTACATGGCTGGCGAAGCGCTACGGAGATGTCCGCAATGGCGCATGGCTGAACGCTTTCTAGTTGAAAAAATAATGCGGTGTATGGACAATATTAGCTTCATTGCTGAAGTACAAAACAAAATAAATATATAACTAGTATTAAAGCTCATATTAGATTATAAGAAAAACAAAAGAAAGAAATTTAAAAATCAGAAGAAGATAAAAATCCATCATAATCTTTAGCAACAATCCCAAGTAGTTCACTTATAATAAATAACGGCAGTTACAATTTGGAATCAGGTTACTCAACATTAAAAAAATTGTTGGCATTTTGGTCAACACTCAGTAATCTGACGAGGCACATTAAAGAGGATTATACGAACAGACTATTAAATGTACTAATATAAATAAGTAACAACCGCAAACATAATTACTGTCCCTTTTATGTATGCCAAGGAAGATTACATCTGTAAATGAACTAGGAACTTTATTTAAACTCGTTTGTATAAACTGTAAGCGAGTACATACAGAACTACTATAAGCAACAGAGCAATATTTATTACGATGAACAATTTACGCAAATTACGGACAATCAGTGATGACATACTGATCGGACACGTGGTGCTTTACACAAATGACCTTATTCACAGACTCAATGTCACGTAGAATGCTATGGAGACCTGGTATTTATATTCAGAATCAAAAATAAAATAATAAAATTCGTAGGTGAAAAAAGGTTATTGACATAGCTCGATGAATTAAGACATTTGAAGTGACAATGACAAAATGTTCTTGAATATGCCCTATCAAAAGGAGGATTCCCTTGCCGGATTGTTTAAGACGACAATGGAGTTTTGGAGGTGAATTGAGAAGGCACATTGACGCAAGTTAGATCACGCCAAATTCTAAAGATTTACGAATGGGCGCGAATTGACTTGCATTTCTATATGCCCGGTGCGCTCTAGCTTAGTCTTTAGATGATCGAAATATTTAAACCCAATTTCTACTCTATTATTATAATAATGTAGTGATAGCTTAAGGTAAATAGCCCAACATCTGCAGTGCAATTATCAAAAATACGCAACTTATACAATATTTTCAAAATTACAAACAACATATCAAAACGTTATTAAGACATGTTGGTGAAGACGCAAACGGTACGCATGCGGTATTCCGAAAGTTAGGCAGAAACATCATGGCGTCAATCCAATAAATTCACTTACGAGGTCTAGAGCATACTCTGCCACGCCGCTCCACTGCGGATTGGTGTGAAACATTATAGCTGCATTTTATACAAAATGCAACACCAATATGCAGCTAAAACACTTCATAATTATCGGCTTATTATGTCGTGGTACATCACCTCTATGGACAACTTACACGCATTTATTACCAAACAATCCCATTCGTAAAATAATGACGAGGCCAATCTTATCCAATATTGGGAATTCTTTATATTGATTTCCTTATCTCACCTTGAATAGGTCCAAAACACACGTGAATGCTGCTAATGAGCGATGAAACCATAGCTATGCTAGCAAAAATAACTAATTCCTCGCTAGAAACTGACATTGGAGCTATCCAAGTGACAAATTGATAAATACATTTCGCGGTCGATTAAACATCTGGGGAGTGGAATCGCAGTGTGGCCAATGTTGCGGAAGAAAACGTCCGCGCGGCAAGACGAGGCCCATATGGCACTTTAACTTTAACAGAGGATAACTTTAAAAGGAATTAATCTTCTCATGAATTTATACTCGAGTTGAAATTGAAATTCTTGTTACTTGATTATTTAAATTGGCGTACACAAAGGACTTTGTTAAGTAGTGAAAGTAAGCCTAGTAGCAGTATTTTTACTTTTTATCCTTTTATGCCTATTGAGTTAAATATAACTTTGTTTGTAATTTTATAAACATTTCTCTACATGCGGGCAGGTTGCACTTTTGTGCGCATTTACACAAAAATGCTATTAAAAATTATAATAGTTTGTAAATAATTTCTTAATAATAGGTATTTAACAAGAAATTGAAAAATATCGATAACTTTTTCAAGCTCTGTAGGCACATTTTGAACAGGCATAGTATATCGTACCAGTAAATATAAGTTGAAATTAAAAGTGAAAGAAATTCCATACTACATTTTATTTGCCTTAGTGCTTAATTGGGGCATTTCCATTCACTCCCGGTAATTCCGCGCTGGCTCAAACTCTCATTCGTTGAGTATTCATGTCTCAACAACCCTTAGTGGAATGTGTTCCTATCATAGTGGTATAGGTGCATAATGCAAACACTAGCTTCAGTTGCGTTCAATTACGAAACCTGTAAGGGGTACTGCTATAATAAGGAATAATTTTTAACCACGTAATATAGTAATAGAGATCTATGCAAATCAATGATGTTTTATACGTAAATGGCTGAAACATGATCAGACGAACCATGCATTATGAGTATTATATGACTACACTAAAGTTTAGCTTCAGATGAGGAGACTTCTAAACGAATAACAATAGATATTGAAATTACTACGCATTCAATTATGATATTTTGTTCTAAAATCCACCATAAACTAACTGTTGCGCCCATATTTACCTCTTCTCTATGGAAATTTCCTTGACCGTCAGCGGAAAATACATGGAATAAAGATGAATTCAATTATGATTTTCTTACATTTATAGTAACTTACTCTGTAATAGTCAGCCATTGGTGAAATTAACAGACTTTAGAGATATGTCCAGCGATAACCAAATTGAATAATGAGCTTAATCAAACCTTCGGCTTTTAATACCGTAGATAATGATAAAAGCATATTATAACTTTTTCAAACATATTCAAATAACGCCACTTCAAGTAGCTGAACTCTTCGCACTGAACCATTAATTTGAGTTTTTATTAATTTGATCTAATTTGTTTTATTCGAACGATAATCAAACCACATACGCATCTCAACTAGAGGCTGGGACTCAACCTCAAAGGGATACCAAGAATCTCTCATAGACTAACCAACTATTGATTTTCCGAACAAAGGCTTTGATGGCCGCCGTAGACGGTATGAGGCATTCTTCAGAAAGTTCTATTATGAGTTATGTTCTGATAATAGAAGATGAATTATGTCTCGAGTATATTTGAGTTAGAAAAAGAAATTATTCTTTTCAAGACGTTATTTATATGGTACACATATCGACAAATTTGCCACGTTAACAAGTTTCCAACTATTATCGTTCGATGGTCCAAATCGTTTGCAATTATATTATATAGCAAAATCTAGAGCTAAAAAATTGCAAAATCCCTGAGCACTGACTGAACATGGTTGTCAAAATAATTACAAGCTTTTAATTGACTCTGGTTGCTTGATATGTATTTGACATATTCATATCAATTGAGTCTTTAACCCTAAACCATAAGCTCTCTTGGTGGTGACATGTTATTTATATAAATTACAAGAATGAGAGACTCCCAAAAATCGCGGAATAATTATTATTTTAGCAACCCATTGTTATCAAATGATGAGATTTGCTAATAACAATACGTAAAAACATTACGCGATTTTACATTCAATACAGCGCACTCACAATATAGTAAACCTCTCTTCTTAAAAACATATTTTTAAAGTTCTTTACGTAATATTTTTATAACGTCACATAAGACGCCCCAAAACCACCCAGCCACCTGACGCTATTCTATTGTGGTTTACGTGGCCCTTCCTACTGTTCCAAAACTAACAACAACAGAAATAATAACTGATGTGTTACGAGGTAATTGAAAATGGAAATAAACTGACTTTTAAATCGAATCTACAAAAAAATGCGAAGAAATTGCCATCTTTCTGGAATCCCATAAGAATGTTCACAGATGGACATAATTTGTATGCAAAAGATGATACTAAGTTTAAAGTACATGTTCCTTATTGGCAATATGAAATAACACCCAAAGGACACGGCTGGGTTCCAAAAGTTTATTATTCCAAGCATTTCCCGTTCCCGCTTCCTTGTCACAATCGAAGCCAATTATTGGTAGCCTGTAACGACCCGAAACATCGGTAATTTGGGGCAATCAAAGTAACTTGTTTTCCTGTGTGCAATTTAAAATGTTTGTATTTAACCCTTTTAAAACCTTAAAAGGCTGTAGAACAGGCATCCAAAGCCCTTGAAAAGTAACAGTTGCTCATAAGCAACTGCGATGCCGCAGATTCTAATTATAATTGAAGAACATAGAGTTTAATCACCCTAGAAGTTTCAGGAAAGGGATGCAGTTTATCTGATGTTCATTTGAGACTGTATGTACCTAGGTATTCCTTGCAACTGCTTATGAGTATTGTAAAAAATACAAAAGTAGGCGTTGTCAACCAGAGCAGCATTTATCAATATCAATAATGATAATAAGTCAATATTGGACTACGTAATATAAGAACGAATGGGGAAGTCTAATCTAAATCTTTAATAAGTGAAGTTCATTTTCTCAGTTTTCTCTTACTGTTGTTTAATCCGAAACTTAACACTACCCATTGTCACGATTGGACATACATACACGTCTATACGACTAGACTTAGTTATTATTTTGTAGCGAGACTGGACACAGGCCCATAGACAGCTACGTGACCGGAATAAGCGTTATGATAGATGCTAGCAGCTCGCCGTCGACTCGATGCGAATAGACTTGCATCCGACGTCCGTTTTCATATCCGTATCCAATATCCGAAATTATCTTTACAATCTTAGGTGTTCAAATGTAACACAAGTATGACGCAGTGCTTACGTACGAGGACAACGCAGGAGAAAAAGTATACAACGTAAGGATGCTGTTCGTGCAATGGAAAACCCGAAGCCTTATAGGATTCCACGTGTGGCTGACTATTTCTGTTTATCCGTCACAGACGGTTATTCAGAATCTTAGAATGGATGAACTTGTAATTTAATATGTAATGACACGATAGTAGTGTCTATAACAAAATTAAGTATTTGTGAATATTTCGATTCTACAACAACATAAGATACTGTTAAATTTTTTAAAGGCAATACGAAATATAACAATTTTTGACATTTAATATGATCCTACCAGTTAGACAAGTTGTATGTTCGAGCTTCGACTATGATAATATCGTTGACATAAAACCCGCTGAGGTGAAATTTTTCCCATAAAAGTTCTATAATCAGACCACTTCCATGTTCAATTTTATTATAAAGTTAGCAGCTAACCAACGCTCCGAGAATTCGACGACACAATCATTTCTTTCCAACATTTCCCATTTTGTTTGCTTAAAACAAACTTTTTATTGCTCTTCTTGTTTCTCATTCATCCATTTAAGCGTAATTTAAATCTTCCGGTATGGATCAAGTGAAACCTTTTAAACGGCATTAACAAAAGGTTTTTGTCGTGGAATTAATGTACCGACGAAGACTAGGGCCGCTAAGCTATTAAAGTACTGAAAAATAATGTAACAAATTTAACCAGATTGTACTTAAATTTAAATTCACTACGAATTCATGATTGAGGATTTCTTGTGCCGTGTTGAGATTATAATAATGGAAATAGATCTTCGTAGTCATATCCGTACCCAACTGTCTTACTAATCTTCTGTCTTCTGAGGGTTTTGTTAGCTTCCGCACACTAGCCAAATACAAATTATGAGATTTGACAACACTTTGGAAAATGTTTATAAAAAACTTACGAGATATAAACATTTTTTTTTTATATACGTATAATTCTAACCTGGAAACGACAAACTTATTGTACCTACATATTAACACATGAACAAAATCTCCTTTGTTTATATGTATGTAGGTATAGTGTAATTCTATCGATAAGTCAAGCAAACCGAATATTTAGCATTTATATCATAACAGGCGACTAGTCGTTGAAGATTGAACTATAGATATAACGCAATATGTTATAAGAAGTATTAATATTGTTCATTGGTCAATATTGTAGTTACTTTTTTATGATAGTTTGAAGGAGAATGTAACATGTTCACCTTAATTGGATAGCAAGCATGTGAAACAATTTTTTTGTTATCAAGGAAATTGAATTTCTCCAAAGACTCTTTTACTATCAACTTCTACATGTTGGGTATATTTTTGTACTGCAAGCAATTTGTTAGCATTTTGATTTTATATATGCCACGAATCGAATGGTTTTTTAGTAAACATTAAACAGATGAACTTAGGCCCTATTTAGCTAAGTGTAGAGTGCTTTAATTTCTAACTTAGCCTTTTAAAACTGTCAAAGAGCTGATAAATCCTGTGATAATACACAATGCACCGACTACACAATTCTTATCACAAACTTTTTTAGTGACCTTCACAGCCAAATCTGCAGATATTTACAATCCGAAAACTAGTAACTACGACATTTATTCGTATTACTTACGAATGCGGATATGGCTTACGTCACTAACGTTTTATTCTATGAAGTGCTGTATATATATACATTTATTTTGCTGCCATGTATTATACTCGTAGATATAGAAACTTTGAACTTTTCGGCGCAGTTTTTACTTCATAATTAATTGGCTTGATAAGTAGAAAATCTTATCATTTTTAAATGGCTGCAACGCTATTCATTATTCGCATACCGTAAGAACTTAAGCTTCTTTATTTATCAACTAGCGGTTGCCAGCGGTTTTGTTCATGCGCAAATGCATTAATTTCAATAGTCTCCTAGCTATTAGTTTCCCTGCCTACCAAGTAAGGGATCCCGGTTTTGATTTGACAGCGACAGGATATTTCAGTGACAGGTAAATTTTAGGTAAGGTAAGTTTTTAGTGATAAGTTATTTATGTCACTCGCGGCACTGGGAATTCCAGTAGGAGAGTATTGAGTGGATAAGCGTTTAGCGTTTAACTTTTTTTATTTTTAAACACATTTATCAAATTTTCAAAGTGTACTTCAAGAATGTGAGATACGTTACAATTTTTCGACCTCTATTTACTCTTAGGCGTGGAATATAATAAAAATCCTTTGTCACTCAGAATTACACAGCACAAAAAGAACCTATGATGCTTCAAACATCACGTGTGTAGTTGAAACACTGCGATGAATTGATTGAATTAACAATCGGACAGAACTTGTTTTTATAGTTATTTATAGATAAAAAATTAAAATTCATGATATCTTTTGAATGTGATGTCAGATTTGAATAATTCAAAAAGTAGGTAATATACAGGTATTGAAATAACCCTGAATATAAGGTGATCTATTTGGATAAGAATATTTATTGCAAGGTATAAATAACGTGTTTTAGCTTGCATTTATTTGTGTTTCTATTAACTTTATTGACAAAAAAAGTAATACACTGACGTAAATGTAAAACTTTGACACATTTTATCATTTTTTTATACATTATGTGATGTCTAAAACTGTCGTATATTATTGCAAATTTAATGTTTTCACACCACAAGGATTATGTATACTTCATATTATAAAGTTTAGGAGTTTGTTTAAACGCGCCAATCTCAGAAACTATTGGTTTGAATTGAAGAAGTGTTTTTGTGATGGATAGTCCATTTATCGAGGGAGGCTCATAACGCTACAACAAATATTCCCACAGCTAAAACAAACAAATGCTCCATGATACTGAAGAATATATACTAGACTAATATTTTTTAAATCGTAGCAGTTTTTGAGTTTATTTTTACAAACAAATTTTCTCTTAAATGTTAGCAGAGATGACAAGAAAAATCGTCGTTTAAATCCGAAGTTCGAGAAACGAGATCGTTGCTTTTTTGGACGTGAACACAGATTTAACGCTTTAGGGTATAGAAATGTCCTTCGGCAACGTTATCCTCTTACGATATTATTAACGAGTAGACGTCACACAAAGAAATGGAATAAACAAAATGATTTGTTCAACATCGTGTAGAAGCATTAATAAATCATTATAGGTATCTTTACCAGCAGTAGTAATGATACCTATTAAAGCGGGAAAACTGCAGTTTTGAATACTTCATTTACGAATACACTCATTGTTTTTTTCTGTTTTCAAAACGGCAATAGAATAAAAAAGTACCTAAATAATTAAGAACATACGTAAATTAAATTATTTTAAATTAGAACAAACCTATACCTAAGACAATATTAGTGTTTAGGTTATTCGTGTAATATATTGAATGGTTCATAATGTACTTGAAAATATATTAAATGACGACCCTCCAAGCGATTTACTTACTTAATTAAAACGACAATAACATGTCAGACTTGTCACGAAATGTGATAGGTACATAATACAGGTCTTTCGTTAGCTCGACCGTAATTCATATTTTTTTTTGGTTTAGACATAGACGTCACTGCGTTGTTACGAGTTGGATAAATACGTCGTCGTGTGAAAGAATTTTTCTCATCACGTAATAATTTATATATCACTTTCATAGGTAATTATCAGTAAAAGTAAAGGCATTCGTCCGCAGAAGACCTAAAGTGTATTCGCGCATGAATCACTCGATGTCGCTTGTGGCGAGGCGCGGCGCCTCTCCCATCTGAGACGGTATTATAACGCCCTAACAAACAATATTTCTGCCTCTAATGCAATTATCTAAATTAAATTGTTAACATTTTCCTTTTACCTTAAATAACTTGTTTACAAAATATTTCCAACAATATGGATTGTTCATGTTTATAAGTAAATTTGGAATTACGCCTTTGCTTGAGGTGATAAGAGATAAGATTATGATATGGCTACAGATAAGTATGTTAAAGGAAATTTTGCTGCAATTCTATTATATACGCATTATAATTTGATGGATTAACTGTTTCAAATTCAGTTAGTTCAAAGTCAATTGTTTTAGATTTAAAGTTATTAAATGTCTTTCAATAATAAATATAAATTGTATGGCATAATGTTTTTGATCATATAAAGTAGAACATATTTTACAATACATAATAAGGATGGATTCACTGATAGGTTAAAAAAACAGTAAAAATACAAACACCTTTTTTTAACTAGGAAGGCCAAGAGACTCACATTTGTGACCAGACACAGGGAGCTCAATTCAGAAGTAATCGCAGGTCAATATGACAGTCTTAGTTCCAAGTTCAAACATCACATAGATGTGTCGGATATGAGATTATGTAACAACACAGGTAGCCACTAAAAACATAAAGTTGGTATTTTCTACTTATAGGTAGAGTGTTACAGCCCAATAAGAGTTAAACTGTGCACAATTCTTATAAGTAACACATAAATACTATGAGTCATCAAACAAATAATTTAACAAACTGTAAGTATGCATTTACATACTCATATGCATACAAATATACCTATTTAAATAGAAAAAGAAAGTTCAAAGTAACAACAGGAGAAAACTAAGATCAATAATGGCCTACTAGGTTAATACATATAATATATTGCAAGAAATGTATTATAGAAATTTATCACAGTTGAAGCATACTGTATCTATTCACTGATAAATATGTGTTTTGTGATGATGTTTAAAAATCTTTGATAGTTTTATGCAGTAGGATATTGACAAATTATTAAAGCTATAAGTCCATATTTGGACACATGCATTGTCATATTATTACCACCCAGATCAGTCCTCGGCTCTCTAAGTATCACTGTCTTTAATCAATGCCACTGTTCAGCGGAGCCGTGCTCCTTTTAGTATTATACTTATTTATATCACAAATAGCTTCTGATAAATATTCAATCTATTAACAAGCAGAGATCACTGATGTTCTGCGTGAAAAAGATTACAGATTTTGTTTTTAGAAAATGTAAACAGTACTTCATGAATAGGTTATTCTTTATTTGCACAATATAGCATTAACTCATTACACATTTGTACATAGCATATTTTAATCTAATAATTGTGGCAGCTCATCTAATACTCATTATGTCCCTAAGAGTGCATATGTGTCAATAATGTTCTATAAATGAATATATAATAATTATTGAACAGAAACGATAAGTTACAATTGTATAAGGAAAAATAAATGTACCATACCTATCGTCAACACAAACAATAATTATGCAAAACTTTTGACATTCCTGTTTATTTGTAACTTCATAGGTTAGCAAACACTCAAACAGTAACGAATGACATAACGCTGTAAATAAACACGAACTTTACTAAACGCTGCACGCTAATTAGAACCGGGGATCAATAATAAAAAGTATTATGCGCCAGTACTTACACAACCATGCCATAAGCTCCCTCTCCGATGTATTGCAGGTTTTTGTACCGGGGGCCCACCTCGAAGACTTGGCCGCGAACGATTTCAGCATTTGGATTGGCAGTAGCAGCTGCAGCTTCAGCCATCGTGATACACAGTTAGAAACCACTTGACCACAAATCAAACCGAATGTTTACAGTTCTGTCTAAAGTTAGTGGTCCAGAAGCCAGCGTCCCAGTATGGAAATATCTCACAGACAACACCGCGTGATCCAGTCCTCCAGCATTAGTTCACTGTAACGGGTTGATAATCAACCAAAACAAAACTGCAATAGGCGACCTACATTATCCACTTGACAACCAACTCGCTTATCATCCTCTTTCACCTGTGCGCCCGACTTTCTTGGACAGGGACACTCCCGTACGGACGCAATACCGTTCCAAAAGTGAAGTGAAGTGAGTGAGGGAGTAAGTAAATTGACACCTCACTATCTCTTTCTTTCATAGTTTACGGCATTGATAGCTCGGATACACGTAGGTATTGTAAATAATACAACTAAATTAAATTAAAGTGATATGACATGTAATTATATATCATACCTTACTGCAACGAATATTTTATTATCATTCTTTTAAATATTATCTTAAATTATTTCAAATTTACATTCCGATTTATTTCTAAACTTTTGAAATCATGTCAAATGTCAGTGTCAATTTATATTCATTCAGTGGTTTTCTTTCAGCGTGAAGTTTGCGATTACATTTGCATTAATTGCATTACATTATCGCTTTATACTGGTATAAAAATTTATTTTGTTTGCTTAATATCTTGTTTGTGATTTTAAATTACTGTATATGTGGACTATACAATGATCAAAATAATAAGTAGAGTTTAGCTGCGATGGTTTAAATATAATACCTACCTGGGGTTTTGAAGTAGCGACCTCGACGAATCGAGTAGAAGGATTGTTATTAAATTTGTTTAGGCATGTCGGTCTGGTCAGCCAGCACGGTGGGCAATAATTACCACTGTGTGCAGCCAGGCAGTCGTTACAGTCACTCTAATAGTTGGTGTCCGAAATTTAACAAGGTATGTCGTTTCTGAGCATGTAGATAAAATCAAATGATACTGGCACTGTGTGGCTTCATTAATGAATTGGCAAATCTTAAGATGATGTGTTCAGTTTTTGGCGAAAGTCAAACAGATCTATTAATGTGCAGTGAAGCCAAATAGATGAGATTAATTTGCTATTTAACATTTTCTTATGTATGCTACATAATAGTGTTTTGTCATTTAACTACTTTACACAATAAGTGGTTATAACATTATTTATTTTCTTTTAAAATTGTTTCCGACTTTATCACTTTTAATTAATATTGTCACTATCTTGCATGTTCATGAATAGTATTTTATTTTGTTCTTTGTAAAGTACACATAGGACTGAATATTGATGCATAATATTTATATGAAAAATACATTCAAGACATTTATTACCTAATAAATAAAATGTGTGTAATTGACAAGACACTGTTTTCTCTGTTGCTAGATTGATTTTGTAATCTATTGTAGTTATTGTGATAAATTATGTGATATTCATAGAACACTTATTTTCCAATTAGCTAATGAAAAGTTCAATTATGAGAAGATATCTCATACCACTCTTATTATCATAGATATCTGGTTACTTGTATAAAATTTTCAATTTTATTGGACATGTTTTTATTTAACGAAATTGACAACAGGTGTTTAGAGACGCTTAAAATTTGGTTTTGAGCTGCACTGAGGCCAGAGGATCCACACGTAGTTAGTAAAGCATCATAATCTCAATGTGAGTTGAATATTGTTAGCAATGTGGTGGGCGGACTTCACTCGTACAGTTTCATTAGTTGGACTTCATTTATAGTTAATGTTTAACTGTTGGATAATATGGAAACTAAAAATTTTTCATTGCTGTGTATACACTTAGACAGAGAAAAGTATGCGTATAGTGTTGCTGTGTTCGTTTTGCTGTATCACATTGTATTTTTCTTTGTGTGCGTGTTTACATTTTTTGCTTATGTTGAATGGTGCCTACTAAATCTTGATGATTTGTTTTGTTTTTATTCATATGTAGCTCATTAATCAATTTGCTTCAAACCATAAATAATATTAATTACTTAGTGTTATCTAACATTGATCTTTAGAAATATCCTAGGAAACAATATTTCAATTTATATATTTAATATACTTTTCGTAGAAAATTTTAACTTCTTCATTATATATTTGTTAATTTTATCACATGTTACCTCTATGAAATTTTGAAACCTTACTTTGCAAAGTGTTATAATTATATTAACATTGCCTACTGCATAATCTAACCAACATTGCTATTGAACAATAATAGCAAATATTTTAAAGATTGTTTTATTTTAAGTGGTTGTAGTAAATTGATACTAAAATCTCTATATGAGTATACAAAAAGTACATGAAGAAAACTGTAAAATATTTTTATTCCATTTTAGAAGCCTTTTGATTACATTTAATTAATGTTGATATTAAACTGTATGTTTTTGTGTACATGAAATATTAAATAAAAAAATGCATCTTCATATTTCCTATTTAAATTTAAACAAAGAAAAAAAAGATAGTTGATCTCTCAGTTTTTTTTTACATTTCATGTTATTATTTGATAGATAAATTACATAATTAATTAGTATTGGCACAAACTAATCTGAAGTGTGTATGCCAATATGTTGGCATGCTATTTATTTAGAAAGTGTCTCCAGGTGACACCCAATTTTAACTCAAAAGTCTAGTAATTAAAATATACATACCTAAACCAGAGCATGTCATCTTTTTTAGTTGACTTGCTATCTTAGTATCTAACTCAATTTATATAAAATTAAATAGTACTCCATGTCAATAAATGTAGGGGAAGTAATGAATCAAAATTTTTGCAATATTTATTGAAATAAATATAACATGTATCTTAAATTGAATCTTGTCCATTAATGATAATTACTGCTTGTTGAATAGGTATTCTCTTGACATTAAATTACATGTTTTCTTTATCAGAATCATTACTACATTTTCTAACATTCCGAAATAAAAGCATTTACTCTACCACAACGTGTTAAACCGTTAGTTAATATTTAAGTGTTGATTAGTAACGACTAACCGTTTGCGAAGGTGGACTTTAAATAACCTAAATACTACCATGCGATCACCGCATGCGCAAGCCGAAGTAGTGAACTAAAACTACACATTAACTGAAGTGAACCGTAAAACCGATACGTAATTTTCATTATTTCATTCGTGTTCTGTGTGTGTCGCGGGACGGAAGTATATCATTAAAAAAATATTTTGCTGTATTGAAAAATGTTCTTTAGCAGCACAAGTGCGTGATGTCTGGCGAGACACCGATCCAGTCCGGTGACGGGCTGCACACACCCGCTTACCTCTCATGGAGGAAGCTGCAGCTCAGTCGTGCCAAGCTGAAGGCTTCGAGTAAGACCTCCGCATTGCTCTCTGGTTTCGCGATGGTAAGTTTTTCTGACGATTAAATTTTGTTTTTCTTTTGTTTTAAAACAAGCGAATCGCGCAACTAAAATTCCAAGGCAACCTCTTCTGCCTGTGGTAATGGCTTAAAATAATGGCATTTGGTCCCTTGCGTTGTAGGCCATCAGTCTAGGTCTAAGTACCACTTAGTCTAACGCATGGTAATAAAGTTTTATGATGCCACTCTACAATTTAAGTATATTTTTTATGTAAATAGCCAACTAACTGACAGACGAGCCAAGTGATCCGTGATACTTAAGGCATAATTCTCGTGGAAAATAAATAAGTGAAAAGATATTTTAGTCGCTAAATCGGAGAGTTTTCATACTTGAAAATGGTTTTCTTTTTGATCAAAACCATTTTGTCACATTTCTAAACATATCAAATCCTAAAGTATAGCTTAAAAAGCTTATTGTGAATCGTTGTTAGGGCAACGCTAACATGATTGTCTGATTAACAGGTCGCAATGGTGGAGGTGCAGTTAAATCCGCCAAACGCAACCAAGGTGCCTCCTGGGATGCTCGTCGCCTTCACGGTATGCACGACTCTTCTAGTCGCAGTCCACATGCTGGCCCTCATGATCAGTACTTGCATCCTGCCCAACATCGAAGCAGTCGGTAATCTCCACAGCATCTCCCTCGTACACGAATCCCCCCACGAACGGCTGCACTGGTACATCGAAATCGCGTGGGCGTTCTCCACTCTCCTAGGACTCATACTCTTTCTTGTAGAAATAGCAATCCTTTGCTGGGTTAAGTTCTACGATTTGAGCGAAACGGCGGCGTGGTCCGCGTGCGTCGTCCTCATCCCAGTTATGATAGTGTTCCTGGCGTTCGCTATACACTTCTACATGTCATTAGCGACGCACAAGTATGAGGTGACAGTCACAGGGATTAAGGAGCTCGAGTTTTTGAAGGAACAAATAGAATTGGGAGACCAGGACGCCCGAATGAACAACCTAACCCTTCTCGATCAAAGCCGGGTTGTTTGATAGCGTTTTATATATTTAAGGTTTTCGGAATGTTTATGTTAGAACCCTCGTGTACAATCGGTTATATGCAATGAAATGCTTATCTCGGTGACTAATGAATCATTGCATCATTGACTGCGATATGTTTAGTTGTTTATTTACATGGATATTGTGGCTTATATTAGTACTTAGTTTTGTAAGACATTATTTTAAGTGCCAATTTACATGTTGGACAATATTTTATAATTTTTGCTAGACGTATTATTAAGGCGATAATTATAAATGTGCGTGAAACATTGAAGTTAGAAAAAAAATCTCTTACCACGTAGATAAATGTACATATGTAGTTATAATAGTCCGTAATGATTTGAATCTCTGAGACTATAAGAGCGTTGACGCTTTGAAAATATGATGGAGTTCAATATATCTTTCTTTATATATATAAATTAGGTGTTTGTTCGCGATATTATTTTATTGCAAATTATTTGTTTAATATCTTACAAAGGATTAGTTCCATAAGATTCTAACAGATGGCGGTGT
>DWJN01000536.1:0-23262 GCA_018248895.1 Carystus phorcus
TGAATAGGCTTTTTCTAAGTTAATGCATCCACCATTTTAGATGTCCCTACAACTTATCATCACGTGGGGTAAATGTCACGCATTAATTAAAAAAAACGTATGAAACTTAAACTTTGTTCACACAAATGACTTGTCTATTAAATAGTTACTTTAACGTAAAAATCTGATTGATGCATCGTAAAATCTTGTATTTTTTTAAGTTTAGTAACGCGTTCTCTGATGTTTTATAAAATTATAAGTTTCGTTTACATTTCCATGAAAACTGGACGACAAACTTGTTTGAAAAATACATGCCTAAAGTATTGTCTGGAAAATAAAAAATAGGTGTTAATTATATAATACAAGAATGGAAATGCTATCATATTTCTATTTTAGATTTACAGGAGAACGAAGCTCTCCGCCAGGAGAATTACAGCGATAATGAAAATTACTTTTGAGGTAAGACGTGGCTGGTTAATTTATAAGACTAAACTACAATCAAAACCTCCTGAATTTTCTTAGTTAAATTAAACTTATGAGCGCGGATACCTTCTTATACTTCCTTTCCTGTGATCTTATATGTACTTCTTATTGAATTCTAATCAAGTTCTACAACATGACAGAAATATCTATCTATCGATCACAATACTAGGGCGCGCTGTATTAATAAACAAATTCAGTTTTCAGTTTGACCACATCTCAAGATTCGGTGTGAGTTGCCGACTTATTAATTAACAAAATGACGAATGTGATGACCATGTAGTTTAGTTGGTAGTACAAAGCTTGGGCTCTCTGGCTCAATTCCCGGCCCATACATTTGTATGACGTGAATATTTAGTCTGGAGTTGAGTGTGTGTTGTGTGTCTTGTGATATGTTATCTGTGTTGTACAAGTACACATATGAGTTTGTATATCTTTAAAAACCTTTTGACTCATTTGCACGGATACGGAATATAATACACAGACCAATATTATGTACCTATAAAGAGTTTTGCTGCCTTTAGAGTAAAATATTTTAAAATAATAATTATTGTTTGTGAATTAGATAACATTAAATTTAAACGATTGAAATTTTTGGCACTGAATATCTTTGGTTGTTAAACAAGTGCGACTAATAAAATGTTGGCGACATTTTTTTAATGTATTTTAGAACGTGTCACGATATAATTTTTTAGGCATTTATCTCAAGACTTATTCGAGATCCTATTAACGTGAGTTCACTAATTAGCGACAATATTGAGACCGTGATCTCAGGTTAGCTTATCAATTGAGAACGATTTTGAGAGCGCGATTAGGCTCGGTTTATTAATGCGGGCCTAGGGAATATGGATGCTACTATACTTACCACATGATTTGCATATGTAACTTTTTGAATCGGGAACCCGATACTGTTATTCGGCTAACGAAGGCAAGGGTATCCTTTGATTATTAAAACGAACGAAGCCACCCACGGCGTCTCCCGGGTGTTAATTGGGCCCCCGTAGACAATACTAATAAGCCCCGTCCGCGCCTCTATCTGTCTAATTAAACGCGAAACTTGAGAGTAGCACCCTCGGCGTAGAGGGCCTGTTTGTCGAGCCTCCTGAATACACTGTAATAATACCGGCTAAGCGTGTTTGAGTGCCTCTTTTTCGGATCTCTGTAAACCCGCGTTTAATTAGCAGTATTATGCGTCTGAGTGCCGACTCCGGGCTTGTTTAATTAAGCTAAGTCAGTAACAACAATCCATTATCGCTATTCTCTTCGGAATTTGTTTGAATATTATTGACTCGACACTGATTAAAAGTGGCGGAGTTAACATCGGATTAGAAATTATCCGAAGCATTTTAACTTTAGCAAACATTCTATTAACAATTTATAAACCTATAAGAGTAAACTATTTGTTGCGGCTAAGGTAAGTACTCATTTAAATTTAATTTAAATACTCGACCTACTTCGTACATATGCTTTGAAACTTAATGTCATAAATTGACTACATAGCCATGAATATAAAACAAATAAAGGTGTATGTAGATAGTTATAATTACTTACTGCAATACAAACTATTTTTACACCAACTAATTTGCATTCAGGGGATCCCTCGTATCCCGAATCTCTTCCGCATGTGATGCTTATTATAGATAGGAGCACCCTATCAGCTCTTCTCGTCTCCGAAATTCTCATCAAAAGTAAATATTAATTAGTTCATTGAAATATTGTTGTGAGTTTAATAAAGGATATACTCATATAATATCGATATTTGAGTAAGTATATATGTATATTAAAGATAGTCGTCTGTGTGAATCATGATTTATACAAAAAATATTTAAACATTTTGCTTAAACGAGTTCAGTGAATTTAATTATGAAATCGTCTTTTGTAGGTATCTAAAAACTAACTCTCATTTTATATTTTTGTAATGGAAAATTGATTAATATTATTACATTATAGGGTGTTGTATGTGGATGAAGAAAAATATCATGAGCGAATCTATAAATAAATGAGAGATTTGTATCAAAAATGTTCTAATGATTATGTACTCGTATTTATTCCGAGGGTTTAAAAGAGTATATTTTAAATTATATTTTAAGAGTTAAAGCAATGCAACAGTTTGGGTTATAATTATGGGGGAAAATAATTGTAAACCAAAATGTAACTACTTGATAGAAGTTTGCCCTCAATTATACATACATATGTATGTGTCGCTGAATGAGAGGAAATTTACACACGAAACTGCCATCAATTAAAGCGATGCATCTTTATTGGATCAGTTCCTCTAGATTAACGACAAAAATAAAATATTTACTCATCGCGAAAAGTAGTCGTTAATTAAACGCACCTGTGTATAAATAATGCAATGCTTTAATCATGTTTATAAATCTAAATACCTTATGACTTACTAACGTGCTTAATAACGTTTGTGATAATCTTTCAAAATAAAGCATTTATATTGAATATTTTTTATTCAACCAACGATATCCATATTGCAAAATAATAAATAGGCACTAGGTATTCTGCCACGTTGGCAACTAAGGCTAGCTGCCACTCGTGTAATTCCAATCAGTATTCAAATCGATGCAAAACGAAAGATTAATTGATGTTAGCACGACCGTGGCTCTGCATGGCTAGATTATGAATACAATTTATTTGCATATTTTTCCTGTTCACCAAGAAATCAGAGGATTAAATAGAACATTCACGGTATCAGATGTAAGGTATGTAACAAGATCTTATTGCTATGTTATGGATATTTTTATTCTATTAATATTTCCGTCTAATAATTTATACTTGGACATGACGTACTAGACGGTTATTTTATCTTTTTATGCGTTAAGATACCACTAAACAACGGCTTGAACAACGCACGAAAAACAATTGAACGAAAAACAAAACAACAGCTGGAAGCGACCGCGCTAATATAAACTGCATACATATAAATCTATCAATGGTGACGCCGACAGAGTAAATTAATTCCCCTGAGCTACGCACTATTGCGTTTTGTTAGTTTCTTTCTTAATAAGCCAATTGCTGTCAACGTCGGGCTCGCCTACGCGACGGCAGAACTGATTTCAGAATAGACTCCGTCGCAATCCCACGATTGATTCTAATTAACGATAGCACTATTTATTGGAGCAGTTCGCAAACGAACCTAATTGATTTCGCTGCTCTGCCGATGTCGCATACACATAGACGGCACAAATGAATGCTGTTTGCCGTCCGTCAATTAATATTTAACTACGTTTTGTAATTGTTCCCACTGATTGTTTCTATGTAAAAATAGGTTTACAATTATATTACTATGTTCATATTGTATCAACGGGAAACGGTAGTTAGGCAATTAAAATGCATTGTTATGATATTAAAAAGGCAGGATTCACCTATTGTTTTACCTCCTTTTATACTTATCGCTTTCAGAACTAGAGTCACTCCAAATAGCTCTGGACCCCCTAAATTTGAAAGTTTCTCAACATTACTTTAACGCTTCTTTTTATTCGTTAAACAAAATTTAAATCAATTAATATCTCTACGCGTTTAAATTCAATTATAGAAGTATAATTAGAATTTCTATACGTTAACTGATATACAATGTCGCCTAATTAACCGGTGTTCATGGCGCGTGTTCCCGGTTTTAATGTAGACATTGGCCTAACGCCTACCTGAAGAAGAATTAACTTTGAAATAATCAGAACAGGACAGAATTTGAGTTTATAAACATTTTCTTCTCTTGGTCATCTGTAAGTACTTATTTGTTTATTTTATAGGTTTTTTGTTTATTTATTTATTTTCATGGGTGCACCGATTTGGATGATTCTTTTTTTACTAAAAAGCTAGCGCTCTTCGTGTAGTCCCTTAAAAACTTGAGCGACATCTGCCGGATAGTTTTTGAGTTATCCCTAATAATGCGCATTTACTTGATGCAATATGCCTTCGGAATAGAAATATTTAATACGATGTATTTAATTGAAGGCATTTTTTTGTTTTGTTCATTGACAAAGCGATTATATAACATAACGTCACGCCTGCATAATGGAAGGATCCACTAAAAGGAAGAGATAATTAGTTTTAAACCTAAAAGTAGAACTGGCTTCAAAGAGAATAAAATAATTTGATACGGGAAACTTTATAGTAAGTTGATACCCGTCTAGACCAAATGCACCTACTCCCTAAACAGTTCATCGAATTATATTGAACTATTCTAGAAACATTCGAATATTCAAACGACTAATAAGTCATATCTTCTAAGATCTATATACCTTACCTGCCAAATATAATTTTATTCGCTTATGTAATAATGTCTTTGAACGGCTACACCGCAAACATATATTTTACTAAGAGATTAGTGCTCCATACACTTTGTACACAGTTCTCTTAATTAGCGAGTACATATTATGTTACTTTACGGTAAAAATCTTACAAATGCTATTTATACCTTCATTATAACCAACAAAATGGTCGTTAAATAACCACAAGAAACAGAATAAAGACGTATGTTTCTACGTATATGCTGAGTAATAACGTAATATTCTCATTATAACAAACCAAACATAAATTCCAATAAAACCTCCGAGGCAATTTTGTATATTGGTATAACCTAATCAAAGTCCAATGAAAATGCCGTACTGTAGCTCATTAGTTAGAATGTACCGACATAGAACGATACTCGGTAAAATTAGTTTTGGTAACCATTTCGCCTCCATAAATATAATTGCGTTCCACTTATTGCCCATAAAGGGAAGGGAACGTGCGAACGGCCCTGTTGCAAAATTGTACAAAAGGAACGTAATATTAGGTAGAAGTAGACGTACTGCCACCCGGGCATGTTTCGGTGACTGGAGCGGGCTTTCAGATAAATTATTTATCAACTGTATAGCAATTTTCTTTATGACTCCTCCGACGGAGCAGAGCAATTTACTCGTGAAAGAGATGCGTAAACTTGCAAGGACTTCTAAATTGAGAATGGAACAAAGAGGCCACTAAAGATTTCAATAAGGATATTAGAACAGACTTGAACGTTGTTCACGCGGTTATAAACTGGTCCGCGAAAGGTCATAGCCAGAATTAGGATAACGCGCGCGTTACTTTACAAAAATTATACATACATAACATATACATATAACAACATAATTATATACAGTTGCTTTTATATAATAATCAATCTATCTCAAAATTGTATTCATTTTGTCAATACATGTAAAGTAATATATATCCCCGCGTTAGGATTCTGGCGTTGCAAATGATACAGAAAAATATATAAATTAGGCTTTCACAACAATTAATTAACCAGCCTTCAAACATTAATGACCCACTGCTTTGCACAGGTCTCTCGTCATCATTGAGACCACGCTGCCCCAGTGCGGATTGGTAGAGAGGTTGGTGGTCAACCCAAACGTCGGATGTTGTAAAGGTCTCCGACATGGCTTGACGTCTGCTATTTACAAAACACAACCGAGAGCGACAGTTTAACGTATCTTCCGAAGAATTTTTTGGCTCTAGCGGTCACCCATCCAGGTTTCAAACGCTCCCGCAGTTGCGTTGTCAATCACATAGAATCTATGCTAGCCACCGGGCTTCGACATTAATTTATATACATACAAATACATACATACATACATAAATTAGTCACATAAATGTCTGGACCAAACGAGAACCAATTTTGAAGGCCTGTACTTGGCATACACGGCCACTATCTACATACATACATACATATATAGGCTACAGGGACGACAAAGGTCTGGAACAGGGTACAAAACAAACCAGTTGCTTAATTATATGGCACAATATCCTCAGGCCATCATTATACAATTTAACATAATTTATTTTGTACCTATAACAAAAAGGTTTATTACAAAGCTGGGTGGCTGGTAAAGTAAAAAGGAACAAAATGACAGACTACAAAATGTGATTTAAAAAATAGATAGATATTAATTATTAAAAATGATGTACTTATAATAGTTAGGTACTTATAATAGAATAAAGATATAGCAATTAAATTAAATACAAATATAGTTTAATGTATTTTAAAGGGCAAAGAAATCATATATATCATGGTTTGTAGCACTTCGTAATAAATACTTCTAAATCAAGTAAAAATGAATTTATTTCTTCAAGTATATGACATATAACCATTGATAAAAGAGGATCTGTAGAAATGTGGAACTTGTTTTCTTATTAAAAGACACAAGCAACACTATTTACAAGATTGATATAATGCTATAAAATCATATACAGTTACAAATGTGATAATTAAATTATGTGGCGATGTAATTGAGAACTGGCGTGGGAGATGCTAGCGGCCGCTGCGGGCACTCACAATTTCCGTAATTTTGAATTCATCAAGGAAATTGACTGGTAGGCTGTGGCAGGGAAACAGACATATTTAGTACGCACTTTCGTAAATCGATCGTTCGTGTTAAAAGTTAATATACTATTTAGATCAGCTATACTCTAAGTGTGTTCCGCGGAACCCTAGGGTTACGCGATACCTCTGTAGGGGGTCCTCAAGAATTTAGAAAAAAAACAAATTACCCCTCTCTGTAATAGAGAATACACTTTTAAAAACTATTGTTTTCTTGTAGGCTTCCATCAAGTATTTAGCTTCCCACAAGGGTTCCGTCACCAAAAAAGTTTGAGAACCACTGATTTAAATCATAATGTCTCCCAACGTTATACGAATACGAATTTAATTTATAGATAATAATTTAATTTAATCATATCTTCATGTAAACTAAAACATCAATGAAGTACTTACAGAAAACAGTAAGCTTTAATTTAGGTATCATAAAACGTATTATTGGAGACACTAAACATTTTAACGGGTATCTACGATCGTATTATTTTTACACAGATTTATTACATAGATATTTCATCCCAATAGGGAAAGGGGTTGCTGAACTTTGTTACTAGTTGGAGTCACTAAAGTTTGTGACATCGTGCTGTATGACATTATGGTCATTTTCATTAAGAGCATTATTTGATTGGCTTATTTTTAACATTATTCATTTAGATCACATATTATCGATTATATGTACCTACCGACATAATAATATGTAGGTATATCACATGATTGTAAGGTAGCAATGTAAAAATATGGGAAATCACATGTTTAAAAAATATCAATGCGAAAGAATCTTATATTCTACGAACAACGTGTACACAAAAATAAAATTAATACATTATTTAAACGGAATTTACCTACGCTTGTCTCAAACTCCAATAGCGCCATCTGCTGAGAGCTATACGCCTTCCTCATTGTATGGATCATAATTTCGTCGTGAATGCCTTATATCATGAGTATGCACTACTGCTAAAATAATCCAAAACAATTATTTGACTTAAGTGGTACCTATTATAAGCAACGGCTAATAAACTAAGTATAATGTAATAAATAACGATAACATTTGTTATCTACTGTGTAACGGTATAAGTAACATTTGTTATTAAAGCGAGAAGCCGTGAAGAAGCGTCCCGAAAGCTTGCCAGTAAATAAAAAGCTGTGGTGCTCGGTGTAATTGATGGCGAGCGGCAATCAAATTAGGCTCCGTCGCTGGTAATCGGCTGAAAGCTGCCCGACAGAGCTTTTGTAGGTCGGCCGAACAACTGTCGACCGCCCGTAGGCTTCAACGCGAGAATGGCCCGTATCCCATACTGGATAAGTAAAGTAATGCATTTTATACAAACCTTGGTAAAGAGTATCTAAATACAAAAAGGGAATATTTTAACCAAATTTATTTAAGTATACCCTGCGTATATACAGACCCAGCAAATATGTGATCTTTGTACAATATTAAATATAGTATATTCGTAGAATAAGAGGTGAATAAATCAAAGACGATTAATATTGTAACATTTCATTTACAGAATCCATTTCTATATATTTATAAACAAGTTACAAAAACTTCTTTTGCATATTTTGAGAGATCTAGAGACCTCTATAAAACTTTCTTACTACTTAATCTATATATAACTATAAATATTGATGATCATACTAAATAGACATTCATTTATAGTCTCAAGCAATTATTTAATTACATGAGTTTATTTTATAAATTTTTCTCAAGATTTTTGTACTAAAAACGTTACATATATAAAATTTGGCCGTATAGAGGCGGCCTATTAGAGACTCCATTCCCATGCCGGCAGACCAGGATGTCATAAGAAGTAAGAAGATGTAACTATTACATTACCAATATTAGATATTACTAAGTCATAAATCGGTGAAACGAAACTGGCTAGCTGCTACCCTCTTATTTGAATCAACTGTCAGTCATCGTGTCTCAGCTAGTAGTTTAAGAGCCAGTATTTTCCTTCTTTCTTCTCACTTCTGTTTTCATCAGTCGTTGCTGATGTTCATGACCGTTTGTCATCATTTGTATCGTCTGCTTACTTGCCGGCTATTTACATAAATAAATAGTTCATGACTCACTCAATATCAACATAATACTAAAATATACTCGTAATATAATATGAACATTACAATATACAAACACACACAAACAAATGTATTAATTGAATATTGTAAATAAAATTCTTTATTAAAATTGTAGGACACTTGTTTGCCGTAGTAGTGCGGGCGAGACAACGAACCCGTCATTAGTGGTCCAGAACCGATCCGAGTCGCAGTATCCGCAGTATCCGCCGTTCGCTCAGCTTTTATCATAATTTAAGTTTTCCATTAGCCGTAATTGACGCGAACATCGTTCGTCGCTTACGGTTGCCCGGATCGGTCCTACGATTGTTATTTTTGGATAGATAAATATTTCCTATTTTCAAAAGGTCTTCCCGACCTTATACCTTCTTAATTGACAATCCTATTAATAATTAATAAGAATTATGGCACATTGCTTTTATCTTAATGCGGCTTTTAACTGTGCATTTGTATTCGAGAGACCATTTCGATATAATTTTCGATGGCACAATTGTCTCTATAATGGAGAAATATCATGTTATTTACAGTCAGATATATGAATAATTCAGTCGATAATGTAATTTGGTTATTTAACTCTGAAGTTTATTGTCGTAATCTTATCAATTAATTAACGAAACGATGTATTTATGAAGGTGGTTCTCGGAAGGTACGGAATGAGTTTTTTACTTGTCTTTCGAGCCGGTAGTCTGCGATGCGACTAAGTTTGAGTGAGACCTGAGCAAAACGACTATAACTTACACAATACAAATTATTAAGAGTGCTCGGCATCACGGGAACGCTTTCAGAAGTAATGAATTAGAAAAGTTGCGCAGCACTCACGCGAATTGAGCCTCGCTCGGCGTCGGCGTCGCTACAACATTACTTTAATTAAATCTATTTGAACAACAAACTTTAATTAAATTTCATCCAGCAGTTAGGCGTCGCGAAGGAATAATCGCGCAATTAGAGCGACCGTGAGCGTCGCCTTACACGCTCCCAGTTAATTAACTCACTTGGGCGACCTATCCGACTCCGCTGTATCAACACAATAACGCATACTAAGCCCACTACCACGACCATAATGTGTTACAACACTTTACTAACAATTATTTATTTACTGTAATAACTGCGTTTGTAATTGTCTTACACAATTAATGTCAAAATATCGTCTACGTATTTGGCCAAATAAACATAATATTAAAAATACAAGATGACTACAATACTAGTAAAATATATTTATAAAATTTGCCAGCTTGTATATGTAGAAGAACTCTAATTTATCAAACAATATGTCAAAAGATACCTTTTTTCAGATCTTTCAGATTTTCATTACAACAAAGCATGTTCATACAAAAACACTGAATGTACACACAAATACAGGACCAGCCTGCTAAATATAAATCACAACGATTAGGGTTCTAGCTCACACAAACATTCTTTACAGTAATATGAAATATTTCACGCCTGTAAATAGGTTTAGTGTCCGAACACCTTTAGTTCTGGCCGACTTTATTCGATTAATACTCATACTAACACAATGGAACCTACATTGCATGAAGCATTTTCATTGTACAACTTTGATTGTTTTTCTAACTTTATAAAAGCTTCTGCTACTAGCAGATATTGTTAACATATACATGAACTGTACAAATGAACAAATGTTTTCATTCAGTTTTTAAATCGCAAATTTAATAAAATTATGGCTATTCAATTAAGAAAACTTGTAAGATGAATTTTCATTACTTCACATAAACCAGCATACCGAATATAGTATAAAAATAGTTAACTGGGGCTTAAAGTATATATGAATGGCCTAGGCAGTAAGTAATAACACCCGGCTAATGTCCGAGGTACAAGTAAGTACTAACGTATAGCGAATCTACTAAGTGTTGCCTGATCCATTATGCGCACATCGTAACGTATAAATAAAGGCAAAAACTCACAGGATCCATTAAAAGTATTGCTGCGGAGTGTCGATTAACATGGATACGCTATCACTCTCATTTATTTGCTTTAAGGCTTCATAACTGTCACATTAAATATACCTACTGGAATATAAAACACAATGAAGAAAAAATACGTTATGAGAATTGTAATAAAGTACGGGAATAAATTCAATATTGCTTATGTTATTTTACCTAACCTCATAGAATCATAATATTTGAAAAAAGTGTTTTACGTTTTTCAATTAATTTACTAGAGTCGAATAATAATGTGGGTCCTGCGTTTGTTTTTGGGCGAAGATGCGTCGTTAATGTCTTTAGTATTACTACCGTCCATGGGAAATTAGGAGATGGTGGTCACTTACCATCAGTCTCGTTTACGCATGTCTGGTCGCCACAACCTCATAGCCTCACACTAGGATTTCTTGTGTGGTGGGTGATATGGACAACACGCACACAATTACAGACTGAGAATAAAAATTGAAACTTTATTCAATCGTTCAAATTTCTGCCTCGCTAGGTATCGAATCCAGGACCCTCCGAATGGCGATCCGGCATGGTGACTACGCGGTTTCAAAATCGTCAAGTTCATTAATTAAATGTGTGAAATTTGTAGATTTCAACATACAAATGTTAAATAAAGCAATAAACATTGGCTAATAAACTAAGAGACTGAAAGTAAAAAAAATATGAAGTTGGACATCGTATCTACCGAAGAGTCTCGGCTTAAAAATAATAATATTGATAATGATGAAAGAAAAAACGTTAAGTATCAAGAAAAAGAAAATATTTATCTTAAATTTAGTTTAAAAATCTGAATTTCCACCTGTAGAGATGCCATAGGTAAAAGTACCGATATGAGCCAGGACCTATGTCAGCCAGACCTATCCTTTTTAAATTTGTATGAAGAATGAAATATAAAAAAACCAGCCGACGCCGACGTAAGATTCCTTCTCGAAAACATTCTCATACCTATACCTTATTGAATTATATTTGTGCGTATATCTATATATGTTTATATAATTAGTATTATAACTAGTAGAGCCGGCGAACTTAGTATCACCTTAGGACATCTGACTTGTTTTTGCCACATTTCTCATCAATGTTCAATTTCCTCGGTAAATGCACTATTCAACACAAAAATATTTTTTCAATTCGAACCAGTAGTTTGTGAGATTAATGCCTTCAACCAAACAAACAAACGCTTTATAACATTAAACAAGAATAGATAGAGTCCAAGTCTAGCACCGATATTATAAAAATTAAGATCTTTCAGTTTATTCATGAATAGACCGGTATTTTATATACTATTTTTAAAAACGAGTAATATATTTAAAAACGTCTATTCCACTGTAATCTGTCGTCGTCAAGCACTTCCGTAAGAGTGGGCGTTATAAAGGAAACCGAGCGCGCACTGACCGGGTAGCGGGTACCGCCACTGGCTTTGATTTGACGCACACTACGACGAACTTACATTTATCTTTTAAGTAACAAAACACTTATAGCCTCATGGTAACGGGGAACTGAAAAAATACAGTTTTCAACATGTGTTGTGGATACATGAGTCATGGATTATCTGTTTTATGTGAACACCCGACAAACGAAAGATGAGCCACATGACCATGGATGTCAGGAATACCAATGGCATCAAAGCGTTCCTGGTCAAAAAAGAAGAGGGAAGAAAGAAAGAAAATACTGGCTCTAAACCTCTTTCTATACTTCGAAATATTCAAAGTAAGTCCTGTACTTACCTAAGTAAATACCTGAACGACGAGCAGACTAGTAAATATTGTAACCTAATTTGGCCTAAGATTGGTAAATGATATTAAGGCGACAAATGACAATATTAATGTATAACTAGTAGTAAAATAAATACTATCAAAATCAAAGCCATGAAAATAGTGTAATAATTCTAGGTTTACGTCCGTAAAGCAGCTGAAGCAGTATCGACACTAGGTATTTATTTACATGCGATAAACACATTAAAATTCAATAGAAATCCTTTAATTATACAATCCACATAAAAAATTTGGCGTCACTTTCTAATGGATCTCTGAAAAGTAAAGTAGGATTTGTAATTTAGCAACTAAAATAAACCTGTAAGTAAAATATGTATTCTATTATTGCAACGAAATATATATCTGGGAAAGATACGTTCTGAATATACTATGAATCTCAACTTAATATTGGACAACATAGATACTTTTTTTGTTATTACTATACTGTAAATATTTAAAATTAATCTTAGGCATCTCAGGGATATACTTACATGCAAACATTTATAAGTATTATCCAAATGTATTCAGTGACTTTCGCGTGATGCCTGAACAGGCAGAGACAGAGAGATGAACAAGCTTACAAATAGACAATGATAAAAAAAATGATTCTTTTTTAATATATTTAATCCAACTTATGTATTATTCTTAAGCTATTTGGAAAATTATATCCCAGTGTGGAAACTACACACTTGATACTATAATAATATTATTCTTATAATAATAAATATTTATACAAAATTAATATTAAGAACGATAAAGCCAATCAACAAGAAACAATAATTTTTATCACTAATGAAATCACTAGCAAAATCGAGTCTGAAGTACGCGGAACAACAATAAAACTCAAAAGAAACGAGTTCTTAAAATGTCTCCATATATTTTTACTGCTCCGAAATTTATTAGTCGTAAATACTGTCTCAGTGTATGTGGTTTTAATGTAGCAATTGGTTTCATTTTACAATTACCTTCACTCGAATAAGTTGATCAAACTGGTCATTCTGTATTATACCTTTCAATAAATAGCCACCTCTAAATTTGTTCGCGAAGAGGTACCTACTGCCTCATTATATCTTTATTATTTTATATATAATTAAGGCAATAATCGTATTTCAATATTATGTATTCATCGCTTCAGTCATATTACAAAAAGTAAACGTCACTACAATATAAATAAACAACAGATAGATAATAAATAACTTCTCGCTTCGAATATTCGAAGATGGAAGTGATCCTAGTGCTAAAACAGTAGATTAAGGAGAGATAAGAGCTACACTTCCAGATTAAATGAATCGTTTAATCTTTCGCCTAATTGAAGATAATAATGTTGCTGTTCGAGTGTTGTAAGTATATGCTATTAATTGAGATTTATTATGAACTCAAAATTCCCTGCTTGATCTGTGGAAAATCACATGGTACCTAAAGAGGATCCGAAGCGACAACATACTACTCAAAGTATCTTTAAAGAACCGTTTATTTTATTGAAGCACCTACATATTTCTAATGCACTTCTTGCTCTTCTCTCCTTATAAAGAATATCGATGCAGCTGTGAGACGAGTTACTTAGAATGATCTATGCAGTCTTTTTCATTCACTGTACAGTGTTGTGATTTAAATTTAGCACGTAAGTATATCAAAAAATAAATAAGTCTCTTATTTTGTTAACAATAATTAAATATAAGTAATCCACATCTGGTACACATTTTATTGTATCGATATGTACTTTTGTTCTTATTTCTATCTAATGAAAGATTGGATTGACAGAATAATAAGAATTAAAGCTGGTAAAATAATAATATGATTTAAACACATATTTTGGTACTATTTTCGTTTCATAAAAATGTTAGAGAGAATAGGAAACAGACCGATCAGCTCGATTCATAACTGCACAGCGTAATATTTAGTTTGAAAATGATTATTCTCTATAGTTTCAAAAATTAAATTATTAACAATTTAAATACGCAGCTTAGGCTAGTATTATATACTATTAATAATTATCGAAACGTAAAGAAAACTAAATACGTGCATTAACTGGATAAAAACTTCTAAAGAGCCTATCAATAAAATTAATTGCGACACTTTAAAGTCATTGCGTTATTACCAGGAAACCGTACGTCTCGCTGTAAAAATATTTCAATTGAAAAAGATGACAGAGCCGTAGACATAGCTTAGTTTTTTCTTTGCTCTAAATTCATTAGAAAACTTGTGAACGCGCATCCGTCGCATACGCACGAACATCGGGCGGTGTGCATGCCGAGCTTTTTGTTCGCCGCTCACTCTAACGAGATTGAAATAATCACTCGTCTTTGAAAGGGGACTTAGTTTCAAAGAATCGAAAAGAACTAAATACATTATATTGTACCGTCAAAAAAGATGCATTCATAATCAATGCTTGTTTTTATTATTTACTCTCACGAGGTAAGAAGTCGTTTATTTTAGTAATTTCAGCACAAGTAACACATTGTTTTGATGCTAGGGATTCCGTGAATGTTATCCTGCAATACAATCAATATTTTTTTTATTGGATCAAATAGTAAATCTATTCTAGATTCCAATTAAAGACACAAAAAATTAGATCATAATCAGTTATATCGCATCAGTTATAAGCAGGAGTTCAATGGTTAGGAGTGGTTAGGAGTCTTACTGTTACTGATGGGCACCATTAACAGTGAAGATCACGAAGGCGATGTCGGCAACAGAGGAAGCAGAGATTCACATATTACCCTCGTTTAATTTATATTCGTTAAACAATACTTACGTCTTTCACATTATTATCGATTGCACTTAAACACCCTAAAAAATCTTCAAAATTCATCCACACGTTTAGCAGGATTTGAGAGTTAAGATAGAGTTAACACACGGACAGATGAATTATATACATATATAAATGTTAATTTTACACTATTTAAAATATTTACAACATTTAGTGCATGTCGTAGATAATGAAAGCCTAGTTTAGCTACTTCTACGCCAAATACATATTCTTAGATGTTGTTCTCAACAAAACTAATATTAAATAAAGCTAACATACTGTACCTTGATCTTTCTACCATGCCCTTACCTTACAAAGTCTTAGTTAGTACGGCCAATTAAAGCTCTCCAAAACAGGAGAATCCTTCTTTTTGCGATGCGCGCCCGCACTTTGCAGATGCCGAGAATTTTCGGCCAAGTAAAGCATTCGTGGAATAATCAGGACTCATTTGCTTTTGCTTTGAAATATTTTTTCTATAGTTAGCGAAAATCGTTTATTCTATAAAAGTATATTGGAATACTTGTAATTAAAAGACGGCGTCACTTTGTACCGTAGATAGTGTCAAATTGCACTGATAATTGTATGTTTTGAAGCAAAGTAGTGGTAATGTAATGATTTACTTGTTTTTTATATTGAGCGGTCCCTAGGTTATTACGATAATCCATACTAATATTATAAATAAAAAAGTGTGTTTGTTTGTTCCTCTTTCACGTCGCAACATAGCTGTTTTATATTTTTGTCTTATTGTTTTATGTGTGGCGATAGTTTGGAGGGTGGAGAGTAACTTAGGCTACTTTTTACCGCGGTAAAACATTCTCATGGGAAAATCGATGTTTTGTTACCTGCTCGATATTTAGTTCCGGATGTTGTTAATAGATGGCGTTAGTAAAATTCATTTGCAAGTTCTGGATCACACTAAAATTGTTGTTGTTTTGGCTTAAAACAATAGTTAATTATGTTTAAAGATTAGCACTTTAGATATTTTATGAGATTTATTTGTTGAGATAGTTTTATTTTGTGTTTCTGCTTTTTTCACTTAAATAGTTTTAAGTTAGTTTTAGTAGTTATTACTTAATAATACTTAGTTACTTTAGATATAAGTTTTTTTTAAGTATAACCCGTCTTTGTGTAATTAGACTGTTTTATTTTTTTTCTTTAAGTAGTTTTTAGTAACTAGTTAGTTAGTAATTATTTTTTTATTGTTGTCTAAATTTATTTATAATGCCTCGCAAACGTAAGGCCAGCCTTCAAAGAGTGTCCTCTAAAGCAAAAGTGATGCGATTACCTCGATCGCTAGAATTGCTTGAAGATGTTGAACTAAGGAAGAACAGGCAGAAGGTCAAGCTGCTTCAAGAGGTTCGGAATCACCTGCTCCAACTCAGCATAGGCTACTCAAACAACCAGAATGTCAGGCTGCTCTAAGAAGGGCGAAAACACCAGATCAAACTCAAAAAATAATACAAAACGTGGTTTAGCAAAGTACCGGTTTAAACTTCTATTAGACCAAGTAAAATAAACCTTGGCTTAAAGTATAGTATGAAAGATAAACCTTTACTTGATAATCGTGGTTTAGACCTTACTTCGTAATAGAGGCGAAATAGTTATAGTGGGTTTACTTAGCGCATACAAGGAATGCTCTAAATTTTGCCGTGTTGGCAATATTTAATTTCTATTAGCATATTAAAGTAATTTATAGCAGTAATCTATACATATCTATACAAACTTTTGACGAAGGTTTAGGTTAAAACTATATTAGCGTTTTAATCCTTCCACACTGGCGGTTGCTAGTAGATTATATGTATGTATAATTACTAGTGGATTCGGCATACGCTATACTGCATCTTATAATAGCTTTCTTATTGGATCGATTTGTGATTCCACACTCACATAAAATTTCATCAAGATAGGTTTAGGAGAGTTCAATAAAACACAGAAGAATTATATATATGTATGTATTGAAAACGAAGCATTTTTTTTTCAAAAATAATAATTTCAAATTAGCCATCCGTAATATAAAATATGAAAAACAGAAATATCATAACGCATCTCGTGCAATTATGTTGCAGAAACGCCTTTAGCGCATTGTCAATTTCATGTCAATCCCTGTTATACAAAACAAAGTAAGTAAACAAGACAAAATCCTTAAAAGTAATTACGAGTTCTTACCTCAAACAAACAAAGCTTTCTTCTTTATATTTGCTGCACAACGTATACAAAGAGGCGAGGTATACGAGTGGCGCATGATTAGCGGTGGACGCGCGGCTGATTGCTAGCCCAATTGGGTCTTATCCGCCCGCACATGGGAAATATTTTTAATCAACACCTCCATTGAACTTACGAGCGGTCGTACGTGAGCTCGGCGCACAGGACCGAACTCGGCGGAAATCCAATAAATCATAATATGTAATGCTATCGTATAAGAAAATTTCCGTTTCCCGACGTAATTGTCTCATTATAATAATTTAAGTGGTTTCATTGGGTGTAATGATTTATATTTCATTTACATATTGTTATATTAACATTTATTTATGGTTATAAAATAAGTTGAGTATCTGAGAACGTGCCCCTAGTAATAGACGGGTCTCCGCTTCTTATTTAGTTTGCAACGATTTATGTAAATACATGTTACGAATGCTTTTGAATGGGTAACGCTTACAATTGGGAGGCTCACCGACCCATTGGTCAGTTATTAACAAGAAGCAAACAAATTATTTCCTAAATAAACTATTAGTAATCGGGATCATTTTGGCACAAACACCAGCGCTTCTTTTATTTATATCCAATTTAGTAGTTACATTTTTATATATCGAAGAAAGTTAACGTACCGATATTTTAGTATGCCTGATGTGATTATAATGCGTATTTCATAAAATGATTAATTTCGTCACACTCACTTAGTTCAAACTTCACTTACACTCTCAAAACAAATCACTACGAACAAAACTACGGCGTAGCTCCAGAAACTACTTTACTTTAGTTACCGTGAACAAGTCTTATTTTCGCAACTTTCAGACAAAAATATTACCATTTCTGTTTCTTTTATAAATTTTAGTTTTAGTGCCCTCGTACGTAGGTATTTATAAATACACTTATGAAACGTCAAATATTTTGCATCTACCACCATTGTTAAAGTAAAGGTAGATAAAAGGATTATTTTATAGAAATCCGCCCCTGGTAAATGGGGGTGCGGCGTGCGGACGGCGGCGGGCGGCGCTTGATTGGCGCTATGAATGTGAGCAGATTGCATCGCCGCTTCCGCCTCCGCCTCCGCTCTCGCTCCCGCGCACGCTCACCATGCAACATCTTTTGTACCGACCATTTTATGGGCAACGTATTTTCAACACAATTATTGACGCTCGAACTCGACTTATATCATTCATTACGACGACCCGCGTGGCGTAATAGTCACCACGCTTGACCGCCGTTCGAAGGGAACGTCCTGGGTTCGATTCCCAGTGAGACCGTAATTTGAATGATGAGTTTAAATTTCTGTTCTCGGTCTGGGTGTGTGTATGTCTTTCTGTGTTGTCCATGGCGCCTACGACACGGGGTATCCTAGTGTGGGGCTATGAGTGTGTGGCGTTATTTATTTATTTATGACACAGTAACTAGCGACCCGTCCCAACTTCGCACGTTTGCAATGCTGATACTAAATACACTACAAAAAAACTGTGAACGTATTATACATGTAAACCTTCCTCTTCAATCACTCTATCTATTAAAAAAACCGCATCAAAATCCGTTGCGTTGTTTTAAAGATTAAGGCGTACATAGGGATATAGGGACAGAGAAAGCGACTTTGTTTTATAGTAGTAGTTTTATAGTATGTAGTGATATTTAAGGTTTTTCTTGAATAGCTTTTGTTGTTACGTGTATCCATTAGCTATTATGTATTCTAAAGAATTATATTTTTAATAAATAAAGACTGAAATACTGCTCAGTCCTAGCTTTAATTAAATTGTTTCTATTATACATTCTGTCTTATTATGAACATATATGTATATTAAATTCAAGAACAGATAAGTAAATAATGTTAATATTAGAAAATAATTTATGATATTTCAATGGTGTTATGAACCTTAATACCAGTATAGAACTAATCAAAATAGTATTTATAAAATTTGAATATTTTTAATTTCTGACACTATATGCTTTTGACACACAGAACGGTAACAAATTAACCTCCACCAATCCGTATTGGAGCAGCGTGGTGGAGTATGCTCTAGACCTCTGTGATGTGGAGAAACCCGTACTCAGTAGTGTTCCATAAATGGGTTGAAGGCAGCAAATCAACACCGACCCAAGAATACATTTACTAACGTCTATCGAGCGATAGATCGGTGTAGTGTGCAGGGCGCCTTAGCATCTTGTACCATTATAGCATTACACCCTCCGTCAATGCACCGGGGAATCAAACCCGGGCCTACCGCACGGATGCTACGTGAGCTGATTACACACGAGGGTGTGCAGATTAGATAAAACAATGGATAGAGCGGCCGACTGGAAGGGAAATGTGGTTGTACTGAACACGGTCTATGTAAATGTTCCCTTAACTTCTCTTAGATCATTCTTTTTCTTTTAAAACATTTTATTTTATTACAAAGTAAATACAAATATTTTTATTGGAGGACTAACCTGTACTTTATATTAAGGAGACTCACTGTACAAAAATCTGGGTCTCTTCAATTGCAAACAGGTAGTCTCTTGCTCTTATATTATATCTGTTTTTAATCTTAACCCATTTTGAATTATTCACATTTACATCTGATATTCGAGCACTTTGATCAAATTGAAGCGAAGAAAAATTACTAGTCTTGTTTTAACATTGATGTTAATTAGTACAATATGTATTTTACACGCCGATAATTTAGATATTTTGACCCATTTGCAACCGAGTTCGGCCGTGATGACACTCCATGAAAGTAAGTAAATATCGCACCAAAATACGTATCGTGAGTACTCGTATCATTGTTATAAGATACTAACAATTTTTCTCCATTACAACGCTTAATATTATGATACTTAAATGTAAATAAATAAATTAGAAATATGCCTATTTTAATCGATTTTTGTATGCATTTGAATCTAAAAATTGAATTTGTTATTGTTAGTGCAAGCAGCGCATATAGACATACGTTTTATATGCCCTTAATAAAAAGTTTTTGGAAAATCACTCTTTGTATTGAGAGCAGAGACAGTTGGTATAGATTTTCGAAGCCGAAGTTAGGATGGTTCCTAGAGCCTAAATAAACCGATATTCACTCAAGATTGCCGTTGTTCGAGTAATTAAACGGAACAAGGTTTCTGTCTCGTATTGCGTATTATCGTCGTATGTATATAGTACGCGTATCGCAGTACGCGGCACGTGCGCGGTAAACATCGCACGTCGTACCATCAATATTCATAATACGAACGTGGATCGATCTTGCGTACTCTGCCGGGATACGTGTTTTCACTGAAAGTTTTGTAAACACTGATGTTTTCTCTGTTTTTTGGTCTGCGTCTGTGATGGATTTGGTGTTGCTGATACCGTGGATGATGGTGACTAATTACCAGCATGTGACTCGACTTGTTTGTAGGCAAATTTTATCAAAAATGTTGGTTTTTGAAGACGTATATCCTTGAATTTGTGTTGGTGAATGATTACAAAACATATACAATATAATTGATTTATTGTGCGTGTGACTATAATTTTCAGTAATTCTGTATTACCATAATTATCCATACATAAATGAATATCTGGAAAAAAGCGATATAAGTATATATAGTTTTTTTATAACACTCGTTTTGTATAACATTCGTCTTTAGCTAGAAATTTAAAACGTATTCTTGAATAAATAAGTCTTGAATAAAAACAAATAATTTTATTCCTTATTTTTTTTTAACATTAAATAACATAAACACATTTTTAAAGACACACAACAATCAAAATTAATGATTGCTTAGAATTTATTGATAGAACAGATTATCCAAAGAGAATTTACCTTTAAAAAATATTTACCAAAAAAATTTTTAACAACCTTTTTGCGTTTTACTTAAAACGCTGGTATGTACAAAGAAGTGGTACTTGCGATATTGTTCATGATATACTTTAGTTTTGTTCCGTCTAAAATCAAAAATGATGTTTCCCTCCACCACTTCATGGTATTAAATTCCTCACCCCGCGGGAGGGGTGGCTTCGGATATCGAATGTCTTATTATTTTTACTCGCTATAAGTTCCTACTTCGAGAATGTCGAGGGTGACAACTGCTTAAATAAAGATTTTTCATTGGAACTGCGCAAGTGTCTTTCTTCAACTCGAATAGATTGAAAGGTATGTCAATTACGACGTCGTCTTTGTAATACGATCCTGGAAATATGACGAAGACTTGAAAGTCGGATTCCTGAAAAAGTTTATAAACATTAATCAACGATTACTTTCATACATTCAAACATTAATTTTACATTCAAGACAACATAAATCTACACTAATCTTTCAAAGAGGAAATCTTTGTTTGTTTGTTTGTAATGAATAAGCTTAAAAACTATTGGACCGATTATAAAAATTCTTTCACCATTCGAAAACTACATTATCCACGAGGAACATAGGCTATACTTTATTATGGTAAAAATAGGGTTCCGTAAGATATTTGCGTTTTTCAGACACAACGTGTAAAAAATCATAAATTATATTCCAAAAAAAACCTTTGCTAGGGTCAGCTAGTGATTGATATAACGTCTTTATATATCCATCGATTTAAATCGGATAAGCCGTTTCTGTTATTAGCGTGCACAGACACACAGACAAACATACAAATCGAAAAAACATTATTTTGGGTTCTCTTCCCAATACAGGCCCTCCCATTATGGATTTTTAAATATATTTGCCATCTACATAATGCAACCAGTTACAGCTTTATTACATGCATAGATATAGATATATATACATTTCATTGCTTGTGACTGTACAGGTACTCACGATATTTACCTTGACAGAAACGTAAACATAACCTAGACAAAGGTCACATTCAAAGAACATAATTTAAGAGACAATTAAAATCGTTTTTGTACACCAACGAAGACAAACGTAATACGAATCCCTATTATCCGACAAAATTAAGATGTCTGCAACCGAACACGCGGTCGTAATGATGTCATGGAATTCTTTAATTGTCTGTTTTATTTGTAAGTCGACACTAAGGGCTCGGGGTGTCCCTTATTGTTTTTACATCTGAAATTATTTGAAAACACTTTACATCTGTATGTCACTTGAATAAGGATCTTGCATTTCAATTAGGGTTTGTTTGAATTGCTCGGGACACGAATTGTCTGAGTTATTTTATTTCTTAGTTAAAAGCTTTGAAGTTCTTTAGGTATTTAGGTGAAATTTAGTAGATGACTTATTAAGGCTGGTGTAAATAGTAGTTTAGGCTAAGTCTGTTTTATATACCTTCAAAACGTCAAAATCTTATTTATGTATCTTATAAAATTTTCTCAAATTTCAGTATAAATAGCTAACATCAATTTTACCATGTCGAAAATTTTTCGAAATATTTTTCTGTCTGTATTATGTATAGAACAAGAAAAATTATGACACCAAACGATAAACTGATATAAGTAAACTAAATGTTTTAATTGACGATCCGCGTGGCGTAATTGTTACCATTCGAAGGGTTCTGGGATCGACTTCCAGCGAAGCCGAAATTTTAATGAGTTTAAATTTCTGTTCTTGATCTGGGTGTGTGTTTGTCTTTTTGTGTTGTCCATGGCACGATACGGGGTATCCTAGTGTGGGGCTATGAATGTGTGGCGTTATTTATTTTTAACGCCTAAAATAAATCAATATATATATAAATATAACTAAGCGAAGGCACATTACTAGTTCCTTGTAATAATCAAAACAGGCTCATCTAATTAATGCTAAGGACTCAAAGCTCTTCAGAGTTGTG
>DWJN01000537.1:0-23257 GCA_018248895.1 Carystus phorcus
GCCTACGTCATAACATCTACCTGCATGCCAAATTTCAGCCCGATCCGTCCAGTGGTTTGGGCTGTGCGTTGATAGATTACTATGTCAGTCAGTCAGACCTTTGAGTTATATACATATTTAGATTATTAAGTTATAATATTAGGTCAGCACTTAGAAAGGCTACAATACAAGCCCGTTAACCGCCCTCCTGTTATCGTAATGGTTGACACAATGCCCGTTTACGGCAACCTAATGACCCATTCAAATGTTCTGCAGCAATTAGTTGTCCAAACAATATTTTCCCTACAAACACTTGTATGTCACAATATAGATATTAATAAAAATTATATTAGTTTACTTAGTAATATGTCTTTATTAGGTAACTATGTTCATTTAAGGATAAAGGAAATTTGAGGCAGAGATGTAAAGTTATACCAGAACCGTGCAGAAACATTTACAGCGAAGTAACTAGGATTTTAATTTTCAATATCTATACCATTATTATAAAGAGGAAACCCATTTTCACGTGACTGGTTTATCAACGCCGAACCGAATCTACCGATGCTTGAACACGAATTTTGGAAAAAAAAATATGACTTAAGCAAGGTAAAAAAATATTTTGAAAGATTCAATCACTAAGAATGTAAAAAACCGTTAAAAATTCTACGGGACGGAACAAAAACATTGTCTTTTGACATAAAAATTAGCTTAAGCCTATTTAATAAAAATAAAAGAACGTATTTATCAACGTTTTTTGAAGTTATTAAATCAAAGGATTTTCAGATATTACACGAAATAATATCATCTTTTAAACATAAAATAATTCAGCATTCAACTAATTTCAACATACATTTAGTTTCAATTTTGTTTTGTATGTATCTAAACTCTAACAACACTACCACTAATATAGTCTGTTGTTCACACCAGTAATTCAGTATATCAAGAATTATGTCTAATCCTGCCGGTGAATATATAAATAAATAGAAATTTAATTGAAGGACCAACACGATGTGCTATGG
Source organism: Carystus phorcus (assembly GCA_018248895.1). Lineage (NCBI taxonomy): Eukaryota > Metazoa > Arthropoda > Insecta > Lepidoptera > Hesperiidae > Carystus > Carystus phorcus. The sequence continues at coordinate 999 of DWJN01000537.1, forward strand.
TACGTAGTCTTGGTATATAGGGTGGTAAATAATTTTATGTTCTTTAAATACATGTTCACTTATTGTAACGGATGGTGAAAGGTGCTACGCATTTCTAAAGAATGAATTTCAATCAAAGGGGTTTCATTCTCCACGGGAAATATTTTAATGACTTTAAATTTCTGTTCTAGGCCTGGCTATCTGTATACTCGTGTTTCCGTGTTGTCTATGGCATCCACAGCACAGGCAAAACTACAGCAAGTTAAATACTAGTACTTGTTGTAGTACCAGCCATTACCAGCTCTATACTAAGTGTAATAAAAAATATATATATATATATTAAAATACAATAAAAGATATTCATTTAGTAATTTAATATTACATACTAGATAACTATAATGAAAACTATTTGATAAAATATTTTCAAATAAGTTCTGAGACTAAACCAAAGATTTCAATAAAATCCACGTAAGTTGTTGGGGTGTTATGTATTCTGCAGACTGATCTAGATACAAAATCAGGTCAAGGCTATCATACAATTGCAGTGTCGTTGTACTCGCCTACATTGTTGCACCAAATTTCGAGTACATGATGTCGCTAAATTGACATAAATATCGATTGGAAACTCAAATCGCCACACGAGCTACAAAAAGAGTGGAGTTTGTTTAAAAAACTTCCAGTAATTAGATTTCAAAATACGAGTAACACTATCCTTATGGCAATTCACATTCGCAAATAATTATCACATAGTTATGTAAACTATTGTTGATCGTTTTTATCGAATGTTTTATAGATTTTACATATTTTGTACAAGTATATCTTTCCCGTGAATTTCTCTGTTACCTAGTTAATAATATGTATAACCCAAGCGGATTCGGCAGATATTATCTTGCAACATAAAAAAATATATTTTCTAAGGGTTTGAATTCTGAATCTAAACCATTTTCGAATCTATACACAAAAAAAACATCAAAATCGGTCCAACACTTTAGAAAGAGTTCAGTGACATACAGACGAACAAAAGAGTTATATATCTAGAGATATTATAAAAGTAATATATTCGGCATATAAATGTGGTAACATTTAGTGTTACTTTTATTTCGATCGAATAATAAAAATATGTTAATTTAAATTAGCAATTTACTCTCGATTAAATGTTTTGATTATGAGTATTTTTATTTATATCACCTCTTAAAATTAGTAACAAAGGGAAAACATAAACATAGTGACCGAAATAATTAAGCTAAAGTCACGTACTTTCAATATCAGTATAATTTCGCTGGTTCTATCGCTCTCAAATCCTACGCTGTGTAGTTTTCTTCTGAGTCGTTTCACTCTTATCAGAGTGGTCGTGGTCATGTGGAGGTATTTGTGGCACGCTTCACAATTCGTCGCCATTCGTTTCGAATTGCTGCCTTCCTTGTGCATTCGTGGACGGGGGCGTCCATAGCAGCTTTGACCTGATCAGTCCAGCGCATGGATGAGGCCACGAGGTCTTGTACCTTCGACTTTGCCTTGCACTACAAATTTTTTCTATTGAACCGTGTCCATGTCCGCGAAACATGTCCAAAAAACGAAAGAATGCGAGTTCGTATTATGGCGGATAATTGCTGCTTGACACCTATCTCGTTGAGTAAAGAATGTAGTGTACAGAATGTATAGAATTTATTATGTGTAGTGTATAACATGTTTATACACTTGACAGAAGTGTTTTCTAATTACGTAACGAGTGTGTTAGGGGGTCGAAGTGCGTGTCGAACAAATCTAATCCGATGTACGCTTCCCTGTTGTACATAACTGTCTCGGCGGGATCACAGCGTTTATGCGTACTTATTAAATATGTGGTTTTTGTTTACAGGCGCATATTCAATCGTGTCGACAGTGACGTTACATAAACCTAGTTACCTATATTTTTTTGTGTTGGGTAGAACCATATTGTGGAATAATAACGTCCATTAGTCAAAGACAGTTTGGCCGGAATCCTTGTTGGCGTAAATCGATAAATTTTTCAATTAATTCATTAAATTGATTATACATAAATGTAGTGAAATTTTATTTTATTTTACTGAAATGGAACTTGTTAAAAGATAATACTTCACTATCAGCGATCATGTACAATAACATCAATAAAAAGTTCTGTCTACAACGTAAAGCTATTTACTCGTAATTGTAAAACCATTCTGGTAGATTGACTGTAAACAGATAACCATAATACAATGGAGAAACTAATAAAATAAATAATTATTAAAAGTATGAAATGGTATACAGATACATACTCACACACTCTCCGTCTCTCAATCACTTTCTCTCTGTCACAAACACACACACTTACCGCTGGCTCACACACTTAAGAATTGTGTTTTATAGATGAGGATTATAAACACCATTAGAAAAAGCGTGCTATAAACCTGCTATAAACATATGTAATGTATAACATGTTTAATAGGTGGTATGACCATGAAATCACGACTTAAATTATCATAAAACTGTATACACAAAAAAAACATTTTTGTTTATTTTTTAACAACAGTACTCGATATTTTCCAAAAGATTGATTGCCGCCCGCTCCCTTGACCCCGAGAATTATAATACCGGTATCGAAAATTAATTGTTAGGGAAAACTTTGTGACGCTTTAAATGGTGTGTGAAGTTTGTCTTAGTCCCTCCATGTGAGAGGAGATCCAAACACAGCAGTGAGACATTTATGAATAGGGAAAGGTGACACATCAATCTGGCTAAGCTTTGAGTCAGTGTAAAAAGTCTACACGTTGATCTGACCTTTCTTAGTCTTATCTAACACGTGATCAATGACCATTGTGTTGGACAACATTGTCTCGGCAGATACCTACAAGCGGGGCGGAGTCCACAATCAATCATAGAGGGCTCGATGTGTCCCACGATAGCCGCGGTAGTCTTTTGTTTGCTAGCTAAACTGACTGTCAGAGATTATTATATCATGTGACAAAAAGTATCTCTAACAATTTATGATAAATCCTTTTTATACCGTTCAGATACGTTTAGATAGATATTTCAAAATGAATAAGTTACGCTACTACGGTATTATAATAATGTCTATCAACTTATACGTACAAAGAAAGTAAAACGTTTTTCTCTTTAAGCGTCATGATCCAATCGCTTTTATTATCTTAGTGGCAGTAATGATTATTACCGACAGTTCATTGTATAATCGCTTTGTCGATGGACAAAAGAAAAAACCGACTTCACTTTAACGCCGTATTAAATATTCCGATTCCGAAGTTAGCATCAAGTAAACGCGCATTACTAGATATAACTCAAAAACTACTTGTCAAATGTCGCCCAAATTTTTATGGGACCACATGACAAATACCAGTTTTCGAATAGAAAAAGATTCATAAAAATCGGTACAAACAGTAAAAATTATAACGCCACACAACACACACTCATAAACCCACACTAGGATACCCTGTGTCGTGGGTGCCATGGACAACACAGAAAGACAATTACACACACACTCAGACCGAGAACAGATATTTAAACTCATCATTTAAATTTCGGCTTCGCTGGGAATCGAATCCAGGACCCTTTGAACGGCGGTCCGCCGTGATGACCATTATGCCAGTAAAATTTATGAAGTATACACATGAAAAATACAGACGAATTAAGAAACTCCTCCTTTTTTCGAAGTCAGTTAAAAATATAAATTTGCTTCGCTCGATTGCGACAAAGTTAACAAGCTAAATGAACAATGACGAATATATTTAACCATACATACACCGAGACTGAGAACTGATATTTAAACTCATCATTTCCATTTCGGCCTCACTCATCGAACCCATATAAAATGTTTACATTAAGTGTTTTAATGACAATAACTTACTTTTTCACTATAGGTAGTTATTACGCAAATCGTGTTAAATCACTTTATTATTAATTGCTTTATATTATTTATTTACTTTATTAGTAACGTTAATTACATTTTTAAGTCCAATATTAATCATGAAGTGAATAAATGTTCAAAATATAATTAGTTTTATTTCAGTCGGTGCATGTTTATATCATACTTAGTGGATACATCATCTCCTGTCCAGCGGGAATGGATTTATTTCCTGAAATAGATAGCCGAAGAAGCCTGGCTCTCACACCATTTAAATATCCGAAGTGTTTCATATACGGATGTGGTAGTTTCTATTTAGTGGTTTTAACTTGATACGGTTTATGAAATGTCAAATAGATTAATAACTTCTTATAGACATTACTAGTTCTAAAAATATTATCATTTATAAATATAAAAAATCAAATGCTTGTATTTTTTATCAAGTATTTACTACAATAACCTGTAGCTATAAAACACAATTTATTGATAAGTTAAACCAAAGGCATTTATATATGTAACAGACAGAGAAAATTACCCAAAAATTGTTCTTTTGTTCCATTTTATGTTTTACTTTTTTGTACTCAAAATCCTTCGAATATTCGAAAAGTAGGTAAATATGTAAAGTTTATTTTTCAAATACACAGCGTAAAAGTTCTTTACTGCGGATTACATAATATTAAATACGAATGCTATTTGGAACAACTAATAATAATTTTAATTTGTTACGTGATTGGACGGTTGCTTGTGTTGGAAAAAAGCATAAAAAAAACTTCCCACGCTTTTTATTTCAGTTGCGGTCCTGCCAAAAATTAGAAAAAAGCGAAGATTCACGCAACGCTGTGGAGAATTGCGAATGCCGTGTATCAGTGACAGATATTGATTTGAATTATAATGTGTAAAGAGCTACGAGTATTTTAATTATTTGCTTTTCGTTCGGGGTGTCGTGTACAGAATTGTCGGCTGCAGCGATAACCCTGGTGCTGCCTTCCACTCAATGTGTACCTACATGAAGATGGAAGTCTCGCGACAGAACACATAATTCCATACATATTCCCGTTTTACTCCATGGAAAACCCTATTGTTTTGACTATACCCACTGGATTGTGACTTTCTTAGCATGTTAAAGCTAGAGTGCTCAAGTAAGCCGCTAGCCAATAAAGATTTAAGTAGCCGTATACAAGAATATGTCAGTTAGGTGCCCGTTTTTTAAAGGGACTGATCCCCTTTGATATAGGTGCAATAATTGACAAGTTATAAATATTCTACGAACATTTTAATTTGTTACGTGATTTCTGTATAATGCCTATATTTATATGCAGATAAACCTAAGAACATATAGGTGGTTATGCCATTGCAACCAGTGAACATTAAAATTAAAAAGAAATATTTAATGTACAGGTTCGGCCCCGTTACGATTTTTATTACTAAGTATAGATAGACGGTTCTAAAGTGCGGTCCACAAATTGGTCGTTAATACTCGCTTGCAGGCGGCCGCCGCGGTTGTCGCCCTACTGACCTCGCGTGGACTGTATAAGCAATTCATCCACAGATATCGTATATATTGTGTGGGCTGGGATGACTCATTATGGTTTACTTTACACACAAGACACAGGCGATTTGTTCTGTTATAAAATTATAATACACTAGCGGATTTGGTAGGTATGAAGGTAACAGTTATAAGAATTACACTTGCAGTTAAACAGCATGAAAAAATGAAAATTTCGAATATTTTGATATTCTTAAAACTTTCCCGTAAAGGTCAACAAAATGAGTAAATATCTATATCTAATTTTTTATTTATTTAATTTCTAACTAAATGTTGTGGTTGACGGGAGTTTGGAAGGGTTCTAATAGGTATGTTGGTATATATAACGGTGGTTAAGTATGAAAGGGGGCTATGATTTTTAAATCTCATAATAATTCATGCGCTATTCCTACATATAACGGTTGATAATGTATATAAAACAAGATTTCCATGTTCAGTGATATTAATGGTCTCTGTTTCCGTGTACGGCCACGTCCTAGAAGCATTTGAAAAATGACATTTTATACCGACGCTCCCAAGATTAAATTATATTCTAACGAATGACGATAAATAATAAACTGGGGCACAAGCAATACAAAGCAACTCCCCGAATGGTGTCAACTGATACTTGAGAAATCTTTTGCTTAAAATAAAAACTTTAAAACCACAAATCAATATATATTCCGCAACAATGATCGCAACTTCATTCAAGAGCCTTATTTCCCATTGCATAGAATGAAGATACGCCATATTCCGGCTTACTATTTCTTTTGTATTGCAAGAGAATTTTTTAAAAGCGGATAGAATGGGGTCATATTTTATTATTAAGTATTCCGAGTCACAGAAGAATAACGGAACCGATTAATAATTAATGATATCAGATACCTGTAGTAAAAAATGGCAAGAGCTTATTATTAATGTAAGCATATTATTATACATAAATTATGTTTAGTCGTATTGAAACTGACATTGCCAACTCTTGCTTAAAACTTCGATACTGCTACATGGATATTTTGTTGGACGACCTCGTAATTATATAGTCATCCCTGCCTACGAAACCTTTGGTCCCGGGTTTGATTCCCAACTGGAGCAAACATTTATGTGATAGATAAATATTTATTCTGTTGGTGGTGGTTGTCTAGTATGTTATTTGTTTTGTCCAAGGCACCAGCGATACAAAGAATCATAGTGCGGCAGTATGTTTGTTTATAATTATATTTTTTGTAAACAGCTAATTTACGAGCAGTCGATCCACTGATAAGTGGTAACTGCCGTTTATAGCCATCAGTCATCAAAGTTAACATTTTCACGTCGCCGACCAAATGGAGAAGAGAAGAAAGAAACAATGAACTTATAGGACATACACCAATATACAAAGCAAGTGCGGATTAAATTATCTAACTTAACAAATCTCTAACATCATCGACAATTCTAAAATATGTAAGTCTAAAATAAAGTCTAATACAACGGTCGCCCTCCCGTGGGTTTAGTGTCAGGCCCTCGAAGATCAAATTCAAAATCATTTATTCATGTAGGTCTTATTTCAATACACTTATGCACGTCATTTTTTATTGTACCACCGTTTCGGAAAGGAATTGCGATAGAATAGGGAGCACTGCGTCTAGGCTAGACGTTGCGATCTAATGATAGGCTAAATATTTGTTCTTCCGAAATCAAGGTAGGGGAATGGTGATTCTTCAGACCTGAATTACACATAATATCCCACAACGAAACGGGTAGCGAATAGACTCGTGCCAGATTTTTAGTTTAAAATTTAAATAAGCCTTAACATTATACATCTACATCGTTAACTTCTAAAACATATTGCGAGAAATGGCTCCGTTACCACGATATAGAGAATAATGTTTAATATGGTTATGTTAACTTCGTAAATATACTTTTGAATCTCTTGCGGTTAATAGAATAAGTGAACATGTTCTTTATTCCCAGAATCAGTACACCCAACCCCTAACGAGAATAAACTAGGTTAAAGACGATACAAGTAATAAAACAGCTTTCGATGTTAATACAATAAAAGTAAAAAATATGTGTTTTGAAACGAACCAAGTGCGATTTACGACTACAATTTTAAGCATTTACTCATAAACTTGTTAAAATATTTCTTTCTTCTGAAAATCATGAGAAATATCATAAGAATTGAGCAGACAGGAATAGTGGTTTTGGTTATAGTATTTATGAAAGACGAATTAAATGCGCGTGATAGATGAGAAGCAGTCGAACCAACGCAGCGTCATTGTGACCCAAATAAACAAGGATTGACTGAAAACAATCATGTAACGGGCACCTAGTTAAATATTTTAGTTTAGACACATGAGACCACAATGTTTTTTTTAATATAGCGCTTAATCTGTGGAAATTGCGAACGAAAGATTAATTGTTAGGATTTTACTATGGAGTAATGTGAGGAAGCTAGTTCTGTATTATCGATCTCACCATTGACGCTTATAGGTTATTTGTTTTAATTAAATATTTCTGTGGTATTTGTTTAAACTGATATACAAAGAAAATATAGCAGAGCAAGCCACGCCCTTTATTTTGTTAAAATCACTGTTATTTTTCATTTTCATTTATATAGTAAGGCATCGATCAACGCACACCGTCGTCTATTTAATGCAGGGAGTTTGTGTACATTCAACTTCCCATAAATAAGGTAGTTGGAGATAAGGTACGTATGGTGGTATTTTTTCTCCAGAATCCATGTAGAAACGCAGAATATAAAGATCGTTGATTTTGCAAAACAGAACGGTTTAAAAACTGTCCTCTCTCTCAAATTGGAACGAACCATATTTGAAAAGAAACGTTACATTAGGATCAGTAGTTTCTTAGTTCGTCCCGGACAAACATCGTGACACATGAATTATATTTAATAGATTTACAAAGTAATAAAAGTTCCTATTTATCCCGCGAAGTAAATAAACAAAGTAGGGTCTGATTAAGTGCATTAAATATTGAAAATAACAAAATAAGTAACAACAGAATTGTATGCTAGTTCATAGGAAATATTTCATGTGTATTATTTGATATACCTATAACGGATAATGTTTAAATCCTTCAGAACCAACACTGATATTACACAAAATAATATTTATAATATTTTAACGGATAACAAAAACAGACGCACAAAGTACCTAAATCCGAGATAAAGCTGTAACGCACTCTGAATCTCCGCTGAGCATAAGGTACAAAATTAACAGCGGGTAAATAAGGCGAGGTGGATTGCAAATCCTCTTATCGCTTGATCCAGCACGTCTATTGCCGCTCCGTGCCTCGTGCGACGTGGCGCGGTGCCGCGTCGAGGCGAGCGTGACAACAATTATATGAAACTAACATACGATTTTGTGACTTATAAGTTTATAACTAGAGATACGATCGCGGTCGAAACTCGTCCGTAATACGTTCATCGAAGCGTTACATTGACAGTATAAACGTAACAATAAACGAGCTTTTTTAATAAGAGTACAGTAATACCTCGATAGGTGGGACCAAGAAATAGCCGTAGGTCGAATTCGCGTAAGTCGAGGTCCAACTTTGCATACAAATACAAATAAAGTTTGTATAAACCCAACTCGTAGCATGCCTTTTCTTTATCTTCATAATCATCTTTCTTCGCCGGCAATTCTTGGACGTCATCAGCATCCACCTTAAATTTAATTGTTTGGCAATATGGAAAAATTCTTCTCGCGATGATAAAAAAGAAAAACCGCGTAACTCCGTATTCGCGTTTAACGAGGTAGCGTAAGTCGGGGTATTACTGTACTAACAGTCGTAGAATCAACTTACGCTGATGATGCTCAGTTTCGTGGTGAAATAGGTATGTGTTGGTGCGATGTGTATATGTGGTGAGATGCTATGCATGTATATGAGTATGTACTATAACACATTTTTCTCGCAGATTGTTGCAAAGTCGAATACCAACATGATAACAATGGATTTCCGCACAATATCGCCTGATACTATTAAATATGTCTAGTATTTGTAACACTTATTATAAATGAAATTATTTCGATGCAAACTTTAGTAACTACATTTGTTATTCCTAAAAGTGGATAGTGTTCTCTTCACGTATATAGATATATTATATGTGTTTATTTTTATTAATTTCATATATTTCCAAAGGAATGTTATTTAAAACTGGTAGAGGTAACATATTTTCCCTATCTTATCTGCAGCGCGACAATTCTCCGAAGTATATCCAACGAACGAACATTTCTGTCAACTCTCTAAGTTTTTTTGCTTTTAAACTATAACGAGGAAACGGAGGAATGAGTCTGCGGAATACAAACAAAAGTTTCCAATACGGAACTTTCTTTTCAGTAGTTTTCGTGTAATTTTGACATTAAAATTAATGCAAATTAATATTTTCGTACCACTACATAGTATAAAACAATGGCACCCTTCGCCTCTGTCTGCCTGTTTCTAAACTTTCTTATTTTAACAAAGACAACTGATTTTAATGCAGTTTTCCTTTTTGAAGATTTTCCTATAAAATTCATTAATGTTTTCTGTAAATTTCAAGAAACATGACAATAACTGTTGAAGATGTCGAAAAAAATCAAGCCGATTGAGAGCTTTCATCGAAATCGCTGCTTTATTTATCCCTTTGTATATAACAAAACAGTGTATTGTGGAAACCTACAACCATTTTAATGTTTAGTAAAATTGTCACATGATTTTATGTACACACATTCGATATCAATCCTTACCAAATTAAATACTTTAGTTACCTTCAGCATTTCATATACTATACTTGCCCTTTACACTATACAATTTTAAATCAATCTCTTAGGAGTTATCGCGAAATTAAAACTATCGCGCGACAAATTAATCAAGCGATCTCATACTCTCATACTGAGACAACATACCTGATGCAAACATGAAAGATTTTGAGTTGATCTTTATGTACACAAAATGAAATACATACCGAAGTGAAGCAAAGATGGGTCGCTAGTATATTAAATTTCATTTTTTGTGTAATATTTTCCTGCAAATTAATTAACTAATAAGTACCAACTAATTACTATGAAGTTACGCAAAGACGGATTACCGGGAAATAAAAAACAAAAAGTAATATCGTGCCAAATTATACCACTTTAATATGAAACCCCTATAAACCCTTAAATATAAATATAAAATAATGAAAATATAACAAAACGCTTGTGCGGTAGGATTACTAAAATAATGTAATGTAAACTACTGGTGAAATGGTTTTCTAAGCGTTAACTTACTCACGAATGAAATTTTAGTCTTCGGTATGGCGCAGACTTTACCACACTGGACCGGCATTGAATAGGTACTGGGTTTGATACCCAACGAGGCAGAAATTTCAATAATGACTTTCAATTTCTGTTCTGAGTATATCCTCATTCTGTATCGTTCGTGACACTCAAGACAGATAATCCTAGTGTGAATTTACGAGTGGCTAGAGCTATTTATTTAATCATTTAAAATATATTAGGTAAACAAATTACGTTTTCAACAATGAAGGACTTGTACCTCGGGTATTTCATCTTATAAGGGTAACTAACCACTAGTGGAAAAAATTTCTTGAGCGTTTCCGTGCTTTGGAGGACACATTAAGTCGACGATACCAGTTTTTACCATATAGTAGATGTTATTGATGAGAAGAGACGTATACCATTAATTATTTGAAGGCAAGCCATGAAGACGGTGAATGGAATAAGGTAACCGATTGGAATATAACTAGTAACTTTATTATTTCCTAAAGTCCATCACAGTAAGGTTTACATTCGAAATTATCTAGTACTTATCCTACAATTCTGAAACCCATTTGGTACTGGCGATGTCTACTCAGCGAGGAGTATTGGATCAATAGACGGTTCAGGAACTCATTTATGTGACAGACAAAAGTTCGTTCTCGGGTCGTGGGTGTTTGTGATATCTCGTTTTTGTTTGTCCACGCCATCCATAACACAAAGAATGCTATAGGCGGAGTCAAGTGAAAAAGCCTTTTTTTATATATTTGTATAAGCTCCTATTTATTTCTTTATTTACGTAATCCTACATCGACTTAGCCAACATTTACAATGGTCGAATTTTTCATGTTCTTTAACCATGAACCATATACTTATATATGTATACTAATTAATTCACAAATTATCAAAATTCGTGAAATCCTTCATAATAAATTAAGAAATGGGCAAACTATTTGCTTTATGCCTATGTAACATTACAAGTGCTATAAAATAAATATCTTTACTACGAAAAAGATATCAGGACAGCTTATGATGAGAAGCGATTCCAAAGATAGTCTGAACCCTTAAAAAGTTGTTAAACAGAGATGTAAGCCTTACAGTAGATCCACACTTCTGTACTGACAGTAGACTAGTTCCTTATGAACCTAGGAAATTACCGAATCCATATTTCTGTACCAGTGAAATTTTAATATCTAATATATCATATTCTCTATTAATCTAATATTATTAATAAATAATATATTAATGTACAAAGATGTTTTATTCGTTATGTGAAGATCCCAAAAAAATAATTATTAATAACTTCCACACTTCCAGATCTCCTTTCTTTATTCAAAAGACAGCGTAGGAGCACTCCTACGTAATTAAAATATCACTACACCTACAATGAGTCGTAAAGATTAATGCCAAAGCAAATCATTAAAATCTGAAATAGACGGCGTTTTTCTAATATTTCCATCCAGCCCTCCAAAGCCAAAAATGCACTGCTTGACTTGCTCTCCTAGGCTCCTTAATTTGCGCCACTCTTACCAGTCCTGAACCTTATCAAGCCAGCATAAGACCGCTGTCTTTTTCAGCTTATTAGCCTAAGAGTTTGGAAGCATGTTACGCTCCGTTTACCAAAGCGTAATTCCATTCGAGGACCTTTCTTCCATAATTCTAAGGATTTCATAACTTCTAACTTAATCACGCCATGAAATACCAAACATAGTTTTTTTTCCGTAACCCACTGTGATCGTTGAACTTGTGCCTTATCAATAGTTAAAATACCACAGACAGGATACATAATGTGGTCACTGGCAGGCCAAATTTCTGGAACACCTATATTATGAGGCACTTAGGTATTTTGGACGACCCGAACGAGTTGATCTAGCCATTAGCGTTACATATCCTAGGTATACAACAGGCATACAAATTCGAGAACAGCTCTGTATAACTACAACCAATACAGGTGCAATGCAATGCCATGACATGACACATTTGCCATGATTTCCGTTATAACTATGTCCATTTAAGATATGTCCGTTGAGAAGTGCTATTCCAATCGATCAATTCCTTGTCAGTATATCGTAGATAAGTAATGTATTCGCCATTGATATCAATGCCACGTCTTTTCCACACCATCGGTTTGAATACGTCTTCCAACTCACCGGTGAACTATTTTGGAGATGTGACGTCCCCTTGCCTGAGACTGGATTCTGGCTTGCTGTGGCTTGTGGTATTTTGACGGACATTATCCTTTATCCTTATGTATATTATCCTGGTGTACATACTCGTATACGTTTCAACACCTCGATATGAGAGTACAAACCGGCACTGCATAAGAGAATTCAGTACTGATCAAGTGTTTTCATTGTTTACATAGGCAACATATATATATTATAGGCCTACTCCTCCATTTTAATATCCAGCATTATTATTTTTAGAATATGAAATAATAGAGCAAGTAATAATCTCGCCATTTTTAATAATTTCGTCTATTAAAAGGAAAGCGTAGAAACACACAATTTCAAATATTGCGACACCTACAATGATTCGCGAAGATTAATGTTTTTATGCGTAGGTGCACTAATATCAACTCATTAAAATCGAAATTTGACGGAAGATTTTCTATTTTAGTATCTGACATTATTCTTCGAAAACAAAACATAGCAAAAATTTTTTTACGTAGATAAAACGTGGTGAAAAACATTGTAAAGATATCTTCAATTCAAACAATATTTACAACCCTAAAATCTTAAGGATTGTGAGATGTCACTCTTGGATCCAACTGAATTTCCCTTGCTTGTGATTAACCCTTTAAATGAAAATTGTGGCAATGGCTGATCCAATAATTTGGAGGTCGGAACTGCGTCCTAAATCATCCAGTTTAATCTCAAATCTTGGTTTTTAAACATTTATTTAAAAACCAGAAAACACCAGTTTCTTTACCATTAATTTATACTGTAAGGGGTCGTAAAAGTGTGGAAGAGTAATACTAATGATAGATGATTGAAAATATAAAATTAAATAGAAACTCATTTAACGATAGCAACGCAAGTTGCTACAGACCTGTCATTTATAAGTGCAACATCGCTCGCCGCTATTTGTAACAATTTGTAAGCCGTCGACACACGCTGTCACATTTTACCGCGTTTATTTGTTCGCAATAAATGCAACAATCTACATTTTTATTTCTCTCTATGAATGTTAAATGTTGAAACACAGTGGAAAAATACTGAACTAAAATAACACATCGGATATTTCCGTCGGTAAAATAATTTTTCTTCCAAGAAGCGCTTAAATAAGCGTTTACAAGGAAAAAGATATAACATTTTATAACTTGAAAATAAGATTACATGATATTTCTACAGGAATTTAAGATTAGTTCTTATTACCAATTCATCAGCTTCTTGATGGTTCGTAACGCATTGGCAACTTATCTAATGACCACAGGCAACTATGGTCACATACAATAACAATACTAGTCAGTGCTTATGCCTTTGCAAAACTTCAAAAATACAACCTTATATAACTACTCTTTATAATCAACCCTAGTATTTTTTAAGATAAAAATAAATAAGCCTTTAATATCAATTAACCTTACTTAGACGTTGGTAAAAGTAACGAAAAACGCAATTTTCTCGTAAATTATTCTTATATTCATCACGAAAATAATTCAGTTCAGTTATAAGTATGATTATAAATTATCTGTAGCACAAAATATAAGCAACAAATTACAGGCCTCCTGTTTAAGAGAGGTGAATAATTTAAAACATAGTCTGGCCGAAACTTCTCGTCTTTACGCCGGCATCACTAAGTTGGAGGGTTTCTTAATAGATTATGAGTTAGTGGAAACTCACCGTACCCCACACAAATTACTCCAAGGAGACACTTGGGCGCATTTAGCAGCAGCTTTGCTTGAAATTTCGCCCTTACTGAAAGCTTTCATACACTAGACAAAAATTCAATGATACGTCATACCAGAAATTTTATTGCGTACTAAAAAGGGCATAATGCAAGAAGAGTAAGACATTTAAGTATTACACTAGGACATTTTGGGATATATAATTCGGACGTTTACGAATATTAGTCGTACGAACTCATTTTTAACAGACGTTATATACTTATCGTTTTTCCCTCTATTTTATCCGTTTTAGGACCGATCTTTTTTTGTTTCATGTATTAAAAAGACAACTTATTGATAAACCAACAAATAATCTAATCAAAATAGGTAACTAAATAGTGACTATAGGGATTACAGCCCCTCAAAGTCAAAGTCAAATTATTTATTTCGATTCAGGAAATATCAGCTCACTTAACGAAAGTAAAAAACTACTACAAACAACAACCTTAATAACATTATAAATATTTTATAAAACACAATTATATATTGTTACTAAAATCAGTTAATGATCTAGTAATCAGTATAGTAACAAATCTATTTTCTGAAATAGAAAGAATCGTAGCTACTAGCACTATAACTTATGTAATCCTTCAGAATGTAATAACACAAAACCACTAATAGCAAGTCCAAAACGACATAAAAATTTAAAAGAATTATCTAAATTCTATTCCGTTCCTTAACTTCAGTGTTAGTCTGACATACTCGTATATGGGGCTTATCCTTTCACAAAGCTTCATCTTCAACCGAAGCAAACATTCTCTGATTACCATGCACTTTATTAGATTATAATATCTTAATATAATATAAAGTACGTGTCACGGCGTTTGGCCGCGATGGACTCCTAAACTACTTAACCGATTTTAATCAAATTTTGCACACCGTGTCCAGGTTGATCCAACTTGATAGATAGGATACATGTCATTATTTTTTCGAAATATTATTTTATTGCAAATTATTTGTTTAATATCTTAGAAATAATTAATTCCATAAGATTCTCACAGACGGCGGTGTAAGATATTATTAATTGACAAAATTGAGTATGTAAACCTTAGTCACAGCAACACGTGGCAAAGTCTGCTTGGTTATACATATGTACATATACATATGTTGCAGAACAACATATGCTGAGTCAACTAGTATATTAATATGTATTTATTATATTTTATTACCTTATTATTTGTTCTGTATTTTTAAGATTTATTTAAATTGTAAATTGGCCAATGGTTTTGTATTTTCAAGGTTTAAATATTCCCCATTTGCTTCACCACCTACCATCGTCCAACGATTAAAAATTTTCACCGCTTTTCTTTTGAATAAGAACACGTTAGATTGCATTTGCAAATATGCATTATGCTGAACACATAATATTTTTAGAAAACTATAAGCCGTAGGTATAAGTATCGTATAAGCAAGATAGTTATATAATATTTTAAGAAAACTACATATAAGTCGTAGGTATAAGTATCGTATAAGCAAGACTGTTATATAATATTTTTAGAAAAGTACATATAAGTCGTAGGTATAAGTATCGTATAATGCAAGATTTTTATTTAATATTTTTAGAAAACTACATATAAGTCGTAGGTATAAGTATCGTATAAGCAAGATTATTATTTAATATTTTTAGAAAACTACATATAAGTTGTAGGTATAAGTATCGTATAAGCAAGATTGTTATTTAATATTTTTAGAAAACTACATATAAGTTGTAGGTATAAGTATCGTATAAGCAAGATTGTTATTTACAATGTATCAGTCGCGTGATTATGAATGCGGCGCGCGTGTTCACCGGCTGCGACGGCTCGTAATAACGGAACTTTGGAGCTATGACGTAGCCGATCGTCTCGAGAAAACATACAAGTAACACTCTACTACTAAGCTTATATGTTTGCTACCAACTATTTTGATAGCTATACCGCCAGTTTCTGAAAGACTGGTCAAAATTTCGTCCATATAACACGCATATTAACGTGAAAGTTTTATGAAGTCAATTCGAGTTTCCGAAACGTTGATTAGCGAATAATTTCAGAATAATCATGCTTTCTGCAACCCAATTGACGTTTGACAGTGAATTTCTTAATTTTTTCGTTGATCAGCCTTTCAGAAACCGGCCGATAGTCTTTGAACATTTCTAGATTGCGTTCCGTGAAGGAATAGCTCGCCTCGTTTGGTATTGGTGCCTGAATATAACTAGCCTAGCTTCGCTTTCGTAAATAAGATAAAGATTCATTTAAATTTTTTCATCAAAAAGCATGAGATTTATTAACGAACACTTGACTATACGGATTCAGTGTGAACTGATACAGTAAGACGTTAGAAGACAATTCGCGTGTACATGATTACTTGCATGTACTAAGCTTGCTTTCGGCAAAGTTTGGCAACGTTATTGAATAAGTGGATATAACATTGCCTAGCCTAAGGTGAACAATTTTGATTTTATGTTAATGTTTGTATGAAATGACTGCGCCGACCCCAAGTAATGGGATAAGGTCAGGGAGATGATGTTTGTATGAAACGAGTCGATTTGTCGTGCTTAGCGACTACGTTTTAAGGTTTATCATAAACATAATAATTAACCACTTATTTGCTAGAATAAGATTGATAAAATAACAGACGACGAATAGGTTTTTAGTTATTTCTCTCTAATAATGCGCATTTGCTTGACGTGTATGGCTTGGCAATTGGAATATTCAAGGTGGCATATTTAATTGAATTTCTCTTTAGTTCATTGACTTTTTCAAACTTTACTATAAGTAAACATTGCTGTTGATACAGAGTAATAATGTCTGTTCAGACATCAGACGAGAACCACTGAATAAATTCAGATGGCATTAGGCATGGTTGTAGCTAATATCTGGACATTCATCTAGGATGCTTTTCATCTTAGAAAATGAGTTTGTTCCCGCGGAGTAACAAATATAGACTTAATGGAGATTTTGCGTTACGATGTTCATAAATGTTTTGACTCCTCTACTTATCTTATTATAATAAATACATTTTTTCGATCCTGAATCTTAAATCAATATAATGCTAACATATTATTCATTAAATGGATAAAAATAATGTACAAGAGAACGTTGTACAATTAACTAATTAAGCGAGGGTAAATTATTTTAAGGTAAAATTATTAGTATAAATAATAAAAGTTGGTGCTCGCTATTAATTAGGCGAAACACAAATCTTCCCATTCTACCCGTTTAGAAGGTATTTTTAAATTATTTTACCAATAAAAAAATTAATACAATGTATAAATTCCTTCGTAACATTTTTCCAACAGTACCATAGCATAGATTTCCTGAAAGGAAGCGAGGGTGTGTGCAAGTTTCATATAACGATATAGCTGTTACAGTTAGGTACCTGTCGACCACAGATGATATTAATCAACTGTACTGAACCATAATTAATGAACTTAATTCGTACCCATGTCACACTATGTTTATGATCGATATTACTAGAGTTAAAATTGAGACATTTAGCATTAACTTTGCTCGTTGTATTGTTAAGCGAGAGAATAGAGAATGATCGTATGTTGTATGCGTTAGTATGTTGTATGCGTTAGTATGTTGTATGCGTTAGTATGTTGTATACGTACCTTTAACAATAAATATATTTTATCTTGTCTTATATATAAAATTCTCGTGTCACGGTGTACGTAATTGAACTCCTCCGAAACGGCTTGACCGATTCTCATGAAATTTTGTGTGCACATTGGGTAAGTCTGAGAATCGGCCAACATCTATTTTTCATACCTGTTTTTTTTTTCAATTTTCATTATTTACACACAACCCTAAATTTTTACCCTTTTATCACCAACCCATATTTTTTAATAATAATTTATATGGCAAAACAACGTTTCCGGGGTCATCTAGTTTCTTTATAAATGTGTGTTGCGTACTGTGCGTAATGTATAGTTTTATTAATTTCTCACAATCGAACGTGTATGTCAAACAGCTCGATCGGATATTTACTGGCAAGTGTATCTAATTGAACTTAAAAGGTTTGATTACAGACACACACAGGACAAATGAAACTAAATAAAAGCTGGTGATAAATAACACTATGTTGAGGCATGGGTTACGGAACACAAAAGCATATAAATTTCACGTTATTTGTTATATATACCACATCAACATAGACATATCCACACAGACAAGAGCATACAGCCAGACCATTAACAGAAATCTAAATTCATCATTTAAATTAAAACTTCGCTGGGAATCGAATCCAGGAACCTTAAAATAGCGGCATTGTGACCGTTACGTTACGCGTATTGTCGAATTATTTACAAACAGATCCTAATCAAATAATAATTTATTGTTAAAATTAGTTCTAATCGATATAATGAATTCACGACAAGGGAATATAGAGTTAAGCGGCGCGCCGCGGCGTACTAATCTCACTTAGCCAAGCGTCGACATCAAATATGCAACGCACTTGGCACCTAACTCAACAACGATTCTCTGGAGAATATAATCGGAAATAAAAAATGGTTCTTACTTCGAGATCTGACCATATTTTGCCTTAATTAATCTGATTTCATTCAGTAACAAGGTACGAAACGGTTATTGAAGCCTTCAAGATTTCCGTATTGACAAATCATAATATAGAATTTATTTTTACTATGTACATCGAAGATCGTTGAGGATCGATGAAAATTCAAGACCTGTTCATGAATAAACAATCCGTATCAAGTAGGTACCTACGATCCATTGGAATTATATTTATCTTATAAATGATTACTTGACAATATTTTTGAACTGTTTTGTTTTAAGAAAATATTAATACTTTGACCTTAATTCGAACCTGATTCGAATTCGATAGTCATCATACTGCTTTAATTTACTATAGGTACTGTAATCTTTTTATGTAACAAGTCGACAAACTAACAGACGAACTACCTATATGGTAGTTACTTATTCGATATTAATGATGCAACATAAAAAAACTTTTTCTATCGGATCGACTTGGGAATCTAAACCATTCTCAAATCCCTTTAAACACACATAAAAAAATATCACTTTCGGTCCAACCGTTTATAAGAATTTCGTAACATATACAGGAATAGAAGAATCATAATATCTAATATATGTATAAAATTCTCGTGTCACGGTGTGCGTGATTAAACTCCTCCGAAACGGCTCGACCGATTCTCATGAAATTTTGTGTGCACATTGGGTAAGTCTGAGAATCGGTCAATATCTATTTTACATACCGCTACATGTTAAGGGTGGACCAACCCTTAATTTTTTATTTTATGTTTTTGACAAAATTTTTGATTTTATTTTTTTATGATACAGCGTTTCAAAATACAGCCCTAAATTTTTACCCTTCTACGATCAACCCCTATTTTTTAATAGTAATTTTTTTCTGCACTAAAAATTCCCTACATATAATTTATATGACAAGACAACGTTTTCTGAGTCAGCTAGTTATTATATAACTAATAATACCTTCCGTATGTTTAAGATGCACGCCTCTAATTTTGACTTCAATAAATATTAAATACTATTTAGGCTATAGAGGATTTATGTATTAACATATTTACTACTGTAACAAACATTGCTTCCGCTGAATTTCTGTAATAAAAAATAACGCCATGGAAAAATACTGGCTGATCAACAATTTGAAGATGCCCTACAAATTGCAGTAAGAAAATTAAATAAGGTCGGTGGCACAAGAAGGCCGGGGAGGGGGTACGGGGTAGCGATGTGTCACGCGGCCCACCTGTCACGTGTCACGACCTAACCTCACTTACTTTAAGGGGAATTTACCAGGGAGTTGTATGGGAATTTACGTCTTTATTGTCCACGAGTTGTTACCAACTTACCAACTTACAATGAAGTACGGAAGTGCCGGGTTTTTATAAAACTCTAGATCACTTACCTAAGTAAACAGGGAATATTACATAAATAGTACCTATAGTAAATTGCAATAATTTATGATAAATATTGACTCTGAAAAAAAATATACTTAAAATAAAAACACTAAATTTAAGCGAATTTATCTACAGCGATTAATAAGTGTGCGGGCATCAGTTTAACAAAATTATGTTTACCAATATTTTCGTGTGTCTTATTTCTATTAAAAAAATAGTTTTGACTACTTTCGGCTGTAATTTTGGGGAACCAGATAAAAAGGGGGTTTGTGCTTTCTAAGAAAAATACTAACAACACGCTCCCAAACATTTATCATTATGTATCATCCAGGATTAATATTTTATTAGTCTGAAAATAACATTTACAAATAAAATCAAATATAGAGATATTGTCCTAAAATTTTGGGAGTGGGAAGTATAACTAAGGAATTAATTTTAATATTTACCATTCGGACTTACTCTATAACATTTTTATTTATAGCACTACGTTAAAGCGCGACTAAAATATCTTTATGCTATCTTAAATAATATAGTTGGTTTGCCGTTACAATTAACAATATGTAGTTCAAATAAACTAGTATTATCCATAGGTATTCTATTGAAAAAGTTGGCGCACGGATTAAATTCGTGTATAAGCTCACGCGGTTCGCAGTCACGTGGCGAAATAGGATTGCCAAAGGAATTTTTGTGGACAAAATATGTTTGATGGACAAATGTTTATTAACTTTTAATCATATTACAAATTTACCAAACATTTCAGACTTTTTGCACTTTTTAGTTACCCTGGATTTGTATGATAGGTCACGTTTAAAGGCAATAAGGAAAGTTTTTTCTACAATATTGATATGTAAAATTTCACCTACATTTCTAAGATCGGTAGTGATAAAATATCCCAAATTTGTCATTTAAATTTTATTTGAAATACGTGACATAATTTAAACGCGTACCTCTTATAGTTATATACATACTACTATGCATAAAATTTACATATATAGTGTATTACAAAACCGAAAAAATTAATTTAATAAAGTTCCTATTAAATTATTATTATTAAAGTTATTATTACTACGGTACTTAAACATTATCATGTATGTATGTAATTTTATCACGAGGTTTTGTATATCGTTATGAAACAAGATAATGTATCAGAAAGTATTGCGTATAGTAACGGTACGGCTAGCGGTTTGTGTGTCACGTGGCACCGAGTGTCACGTGGGGCTACGAGGCTGAAAAGACTTGCAGTACACGTGACTGTTAGCCCCAATTATTGCAGCCCTCCAATCCTGGACGAATGTTGGCCAGTTAGCCTTATTTATGACGGATGGGTTAAAATGTAATTTAATTACAATTTTATGTACAATAGCTTCGACGGTTCTTTAATGTTGACTAACTGGCTTGAAATGTTGCCGTACATTACGTTTACTTTAAATTTCACTTCGTTATAAAAGTTGGTTGTTGGGTTATTTGTTCGATGAGTAAATATAAATAAAATAGATTTTTATTTAAAGTTGTACCTGTAGAAAAATATATTGTATGTTTTTCTCAATTTTTTTTCGATTCATCACTTTGACCAGAACAGGTCAATACATGTCACGATTGACGTCAGAAGCGAAGCTTTGCTTCTAAAATATTGCCATAGAAGCACCGACGGGATAATCCTTGCCCTTGTGTTCTCAACATAACATGATATTAGTTACAAGGCACATCAATCCGAAACACCCTCGCACTTGGTCGTCATCAATCACGTAACTCGCTGCAGTGCATCACAATTAACCAGATTGCTTTCCCACTAGGAAACAACAAAGGCATGTAACCTTCAAATGTACTTACTAGGAGTACGCTACACTGAACTGAATCGTTTTACTGTGATTACTGCACAGATGCTGCACGGGTTATAACGATAC